>CAJHQQ010000359.1:0-213719 GCA_905132885.1 Moricandia moricandioides
CCATCATAGATCACTTCACTCTCGCAATGCATCACACTAGAACAACAAATTTCAACTTACAAACCTCTAATCTCTCCTTCACGAACAGCACCTTCCCACGTCCAACCACACAGAAACTTCCACTACGTACAAAATCACTATCTATCTCTACGAACCCACAAATGATAACAACTTCTACAATAAACTCTGAAACACATAAACAATCTGCACCTCTCACCACCTACAACATATAATAATCAACCTAATAACGATTATAGAAAAAGTTATAGACTTAACGAAATCTTACGCATAATAAAGACAACAACAAACAACTCAGGTCAACACCATTCAATAATCACAACACAACCCCAACACCAACACACCAACCGTAGATTGCCTTAATCAAAAAAAAATTAAACCCCCAACAACCCCCACAACACACCCCACCAAAAAACACCACCCCAACACAACAAAAGAAACAACCACACCTATATCATTACCACACAATGCCAACCAATACAATACCATACCATCCGAGAAGAACCAAATCCAACACAAGCAGACACATTGAACCGCCGAAATCAAATAAAAAAACAACCAATCCGACTAGAACAACACTCAATCTTTAGTCACCCCATATAGCTCCCACCAATAACACCAACCACAACAATTCACGCCATTATAACCTACAGAGCAACTCACCAACACCACATACTCACAACATCAAAACAGCACAATCTAATAACCTTGCACAATGCCACCAAAATATCAGGATCAGAAAACACCAACAAAACCACACAAGTCTATACAATTAAAACAACAAACAACAAACACTCACACGTAATTGAGAATTCGATCGTAAGAGATAAGAAGTAAACAGACAAAACCAAACAAGTCGAATTCCCAGACAGTCGAAGAACTGAATAACTTGAACACCATACCAGGATAGTCTTTAGTATAAATCTTCACAATAGCTCCACGAATTCCTAAAGAAACAATAAATCCTCTCAAGCTGTCCTCATCGCTATGGTCCATAGACAACACTACAACATACAGCGAAGCGCCAAATGAACGGACACGAAGTAACTCGACTACACAGGCACCGATAAAGTAACAGACAGGTCTTACTATCGAGACGACTAGATTA
Source organism: Moricandia moricandioides (assembly GCA_905132885.1). Taxonomy (NCBI): domain Eukaryota; kingdom Viridiplantae; phylum Streptophyta; class Magnoliopsida; order Brassicales; family Brassicaceae; genus Moricandia; species Moricandia moricandioides. The sequence continues at coordinate 1,127 of CAJHQQ010000359.1, forward strand.
AGACCCCTGATAGAGACAATATGCCGTGAGCATGAAAATCAAACAAATATAAACCACTATAGAACAAATCTCCGACAAGAGTGGAACTAGAAACAAATCAAACTCTTACCGAAAAGATCACATGCTCAGGAGATATACAAGCACCAGCTGCACTATAATACCCTGACCCTGACCTCAATTACGCAAGAAACCCTCAGCGTCATGCAAGTACTACCATTCCCCCAATCCCTGTAAGAATAAATCGCCGCAAAACACATCTAACCACATCAAGCGAAAGTATGATCATCGAGAATGCGAGACTAGAAGTAGAATCAACAAGATTTGTTCAAAAGAAACTTGGTGTTCGATCGACGTCGAAATGACATATGTAGATCACCGAAACGATAAGACTAAAAGATGATTTAACTCTTGTGAGATGAGCAGCGTTCAACTAGAAATAGGGACTGAGGAGAAAAAGTACACTTTAATTCCTTGTTGTCCTAGTACTACTCATGCAATGTACCTATGAAGACAATGAAAATTTATGTGAATGATAAACTGAACAGAAATAAAAACTAGACCTAAACCTATTAATCAAGTCTAATGGTGATCCTCGCTCCCCGACAACGGTGCCATATTTGATGTAGCTTTTATTGTGGACTCTCAAATTAATCCTATAAGCTACTTTTTACTCTCTCAAATAAGAGGATTAATTGTAGTACTTAGGGATCGAATCCACAGGGAGCGTGGGCACACAATAGACTATAGATGTTTAGCAGGTGACTGGTTTGATAACAATAAGATGAAATAGCTAGGTCTAAGGATTTATCAATCAAAGATTCAAAAGACAAATCAAGGATGCTAAGGGTTTTATAGATCAAATTCTAGAGCTCGAAATCAATAAGCAAGTAATCCAGCTCTCGCATGCAATTACTAATCAGAGGCCTAAGTTCTATGTTCCAGCTCTCGCATGCAAACAAGGATCGAGCGTCGATCGATACCAATGCTTGGGTATTGATCGATACTACCACCGAAAAGCACTAACACACATATCGATAATGTTCAACTAGAACCTAGACCAACTCTCGTATGCGCCTAGATATCTAATCCACACAGGGCTCAGGTACCGTTAATTAATTGCACTCTCGTGCCTCTCAAATGTCCTATGATTCTAGGTTCAAGCAATCAGTCACACTCTCGTGTTATTCTACTACTTTAGATCCTATTATTACAAGCCACCCTGGTGTAGAGATCTATAGATAACCTAGGAATCCTATGACTATCAGTTTGACATTAAGAACATGAAATCCCTACACCTGACAAGATGATTACGATGACATGGAAGCAATAACACAAATCATAGTTTGAATAAATAATAGATATATAAATCAATATAAAACCAAAGGAGTTCCAATCAATCTCTGAAGTAGAATTGATCTTCTCTCCAAAACTTAAGACAAAGAATATAATAAAGCTTAGTTGTCAACAATGGCTTAGAAAACTATATAAATTAGGTTTAAACTCGTACAGTGGTATTCTGATAACATGCCATGAAATCTGGGCTTAAGTTGGCCATAAAAAAAGTCGGGTCTGTCTTTGATCACTATCTATCAATGGTAAGGCTTTGCCGTCGATCGACACTCATTCATCCCCTCGACAGCTTCCTCTCGCGAGGCAGACAGACGACTCTTCAGTAAATTGGGAATAACTGTAAATCTAACCGTCAGATGGACCTAAAACCGGCGGCATTAGAAATATAACTCAAACTATATCTGATAAAATAATATTAGCTCAATCTCACCGTGGGAAGATCTCCATACATAGCTAAAGATCTGATGCATCTTCGCAGTTCTGCATCTCTAAAAGCTCCATAATCACCAAACTTCTCCAGAACGTACCTGAACCTGAAAATACTCTAAAACATACTTCAAAAACAAATAATAGACTCTAAATAGGGCTGATATCATGGCAAAATAGTGGTAAATATCAGCCACTATCACTCCACAATCAACAAAAACCCGAACATTCTTTTTAAATCAAAAGCATGATTTATACAAAAAATGATAAATAGCCGGAATTAGAAGCCGACACGGCCAATCCCGCCACACACAATGACACAATACAAAGGGAGAACTTCCCCAATAAGTTAGATCACCCTAGGATAAGTCGCCAGGGTGGGTCAAAGAACCCGATCATCAACCTCCCGATTGAGTAATCGTTCACATCCAGGGGCGTCGTCGGCTGATTCATTTCACCCATCTCTTCAGGAGCTCCCGCCTCGACTTCCACCGTTTCGTGAGAAAAAGGAATCGGATCCCCTTGCTCCCAAATCCTCTCCTCGGTTAGAGGAATCGCAAAATCCCTAATAGCATTGTTCATGCGCCCAGTCTGGCTCGTGTACTCGACGTTAAACGAATAGTCAGGGACTTGTGTAAGGTACAGTCTGCCCACGACACCGCGACACTCACGATAATCACCAAGAGCCTTATAACTCCCTTTTAGTTTCCCAAACTCGCTCGAGAACCTGTCGTGACAGCTCCTCATCACTTCGGCCATCTTTCTCTTTCCTCGCCTATAGGCTCAGCGAAATTCTGTCTCAACCGATTCTCTTTCGCGATGACGGGAACTCTCTAGATCATCTTTCAGACAACCAATCTCTTTGTCAGCCATCTCGGCCCTGAACTGAGCCATGCGAGCCTCCTGGTTACTCGCATTAACATCTCGGTTCATTATGAGGAGACCCTACAAAAACACTCGAAGTCAAGAAAGGGTCGGCCTTACCAAAAAAAAAAAAAATATATATATATATATATTTTAAGGACATAAACTTACCACATTGACTATCCTCGAGGCCTTGGTAAACTCTGGCACCTCGCTGGACCCTCCCTCGGTAGGAGGAAAGTTGAAGTCAAACGGCTCGTCTAAATCAATCCGTTCACCGCCATTTCCATCCACCTAACTGTTGAGACAATCTCCAAGTACGTTGTCGGAGCACATGGCTCAACAACCACATCATCGTCGACCATAGCGTGTTTCTCTTTGCGAGACCTCAAACTTTCCTTCCTCCCCCGAGCATCGTACGGAATCAACCCGTCCATGCTCGATTATGTCCCTTCCTCCACCGCTAAATCTGGTTGAAACCAAGAACGGTGCAGAGCCACAGCGCGACGAACCCGCTTTGGAGTAAACGTTTCCCAAAAAAGTGGATCACCCCGAAGAAGATCCCTGGTGGTTCGCAAGACTTCCGGAGACAAAGGGAGAGGGTTAGTCTCTGTAAAATGGAAAATAGACATGTAAGGTCAAAACATCATCAAAACCAAAGCTAGAAGGTACCCGATCGGGAATACCTCTCCGGCCCCATCTAGTCCTGAAGAGAGGAATGCAACTCTCCTCCACAGATGCGTTGTTCACCCGAACAAAAAAAAATGCTCCTTCCAATCGTGGTAGTTCTATACGAACCCCGTTATGATCGTCATTCCTGGTCGAGGCCTCAGCTGAACTATGCCCAAATTCCCACGAGGCATCAACATGGCTTCAAGATAATCAACGTAGAGGGTCATACCCCGTTCCTAACTCACCAAAAATCCCAACGATGTGCTGCAAACCGCACAGGTTGACCACACTGACCGACAGCCTGAACCGGTTGAACAGCCGCAAGATAACTTCTGGGATGCGAAATCACAAGTGGTAATGCATTAAATATGCCTCGTAGCACGTAAAAAAACCTTTGGGTGGAAATCCAGAAACTTCCCCTTCTCTCGGAAGAAGAAACTCTACTGACTCCGGAACTCCGCAGAAATTCCGAATGGAATCGAGCCCATTGGGACAACTCTCACTCGGACAGCCGGTAACAGGGTTGCCACAGAACGGAGGAGGAGCCCAATGTTCCGGGCCTAGGAGGTTTCACCTCACCCCTAGCAGCCCAGTACGTCTTGGCCTCCTCCGGATCGACCGAGTGTGCTGTGAATTCCACCATGGGTGCAACCTCGCTATGTTGCGAGCTAGAGCTACTAGGAACAGAACGATCGGATGAGATTTGGTGGAAGATTTCCTCCTTGAAGACATGATTTTCTTTTCTTCTAAATAAAATGCCAAGAGGAGGTAAAAGAGAAAATGATCTTCCATAGAAAAAAGTTTATGGAAAATGAGCAAGTGAAGAACTCCAAAAACTTACTCCACTGACTTATAGGCAAGAAAATTCACTATTCACCCCGTACTTTCACACATTAGATTCCGCCTAACTTACCCGACTCGTCTAAATCGCTCGCAAGAACAAAACCATTCTAACGAACTGGGGGGCTAACTGTTGGGGTCAAAATCAGTTACGACGGTATCAAAGCCTGAAACTTCCCGGAAAAAGTCTTCTTTAGAAAAAAGGAGATAATATTTCAAAGGAAAGAAGGGCGGGAAAAATGAAATCAAGTTTCGTATAGAAAATTGATATGACAAGTCCCCAAGCAAACATGTCCTGGGTATCGAAACAACGAAACAACCGTGGGTCTCAATCATCCTACTCGCCTGTTAGGCGATTTGGACCAGTCCAAGTCGCTAAAAGGGCGATTTGGGCCAACACAATAATCAACTCGCCCATTCGGCGAGTTGGGCCGAATGGTCGAGTTGGACCGAGAACCACGGTCAAAACACCGAAAGGGTGAGTTTGGCCGACCACTACGGTCAACTCGCCCATTCAGCGAGTTGGATCAGTCCAACTTGCCGAACGGGCGAGTTGGACCAATGACGATGGTCAACTCGCCCATTCAGTGAATTGGATCTGTCCAACTCGCCGAACGGGCGAGTTGGACCGAGGACGATAGTCAACTCGCCTGTTCTTCGAGTTGGACCAACTAATTCATCTTTATGTTGTCCTTGTAGCCTCCTTTTCGGGCTCGGATAGGACTCGTTCTATTTTTACCTTGATCGGAGTTACCATTTGAACCTTACGACTTAAAGGATTAACTTTCTCGTACAAGGTTCGAATTAGTCGTATAAGATGGAAGCGGTTAACTAAACACCTAAAGCTACCTCCACTATACGGGGAATTTGAACCTTCTTCGGAACGATGTCGTTGAGGAAGTGCTCTTTTTATAAATCTAGAAAATGCTTAAGTCGAGAAACAGTCCGAGAAGGTCTAAAACGCGGCTAAAGGCCCAATCGCGATTTTATAAGAAATTAAGCCTAATGCCTATGACCGTTCGTCTTTTGTATTGTGGGAAAGGTTGAATGTCAAGTTCGGAAGATACATGTCAAGTTCAGGAGATAAATGTAAAGTTTTCAAAGATAAACACGAAGATCAAAGGAAAATGGAATATTCCCGGAAAGTGATAAACTCAATCAAGGGAAGAAAGGGAAAGATTAAACCACCTCTAAGAGGAGAATATAAGGACATCGAAGTTGAAGAAGCAACACACGCAATTCCTTACTCAGAGCAAACATAGTACTTAGAGAAATTTAGGCATATTTCCGATTTTTCTGTTATCGAGCTGCGACTCAACTAGGTTTAGTCAAGTCTCACAAGGTTAGAACTAGGAACTCGGCGATGGCTCTTACCGCTTAGGCTTACCTGTTGTAACGCTCAAACCACATATTCAGAATAAGATCTTCTTTTCTCTCTTCTCGTTTTATTGATTAATTTTGTTCGTTTTCATTGTTTGATCGTTTGGCGTGTGGTTTAACAGATATTCGAAAGCTCTGGGAAAGTTAGGTTTATGTAGCTTTGATATTTTTATCAGAAAATCAACAGTGCAAATTTCGGTTCCCACAATCGATGCTGGCTGACCGTCAATCGATGCTGGTTCCCAACTCGTGAACCTCGTTTTTTTTTTTGTTTTTTCATAAAATGAAAAGTACCTAATAATGGGTTGCCTCCCACTAAGTGCTTGTTTATAGTTTTTAGATTGAAATTTTGGAGTTATGGGCTAGTCTTGAGACAACTGAGAACCTGTTGGAAAACAAGTCTCAACATCTTATCCGCTTATTTCAGGTGCCCACAAAGCTTCTTATGGATTTTCCCCTCTTGTCCTCTGCTGTTTATGCCTTTCCACAGTAGAACTAATGTAAGCTGGAACGGCATGATCAATCATAGACTCTAGCTTTCTCTCTTGAGTTTATGCAGATGGAGTCTGGTAAGATGAAGCTCCATAATTCCTAGTGAAGCTTTTGTTGTTGAAGGGTTTCTGGTACTGTGAGTTTTGGATGTTTCTGAAATTACTTCTTTGCCCAGCACCATTGAAGTTCTTGTTCCCATGCTGAAAAGGCATGAATAGCAAAGGAGCGGGGAAAAAACCATAAGAAGCTTTGTGGGCACCTGAAATGAGTGAAGAAGATTTTGAGACTTCTTTTCCAACATGTTCTCAGTTGTCTCAAGACTAACCCATAACTCCAAATGTCAATCTAATGACTATAGACAAGCGTTGATTGGGAGGCACCCAATTATTAGATACTTTTTGTTTTATGCAAACAACAAAAAAAGAACGAGGTTAACGAGTTGGGGATCAGCATTGATCGACAGATGGCCAGCGTTGATCAATGACATACTACCAAAAGTTGACTGGAACTTCACTACGTCGTTCGATGCTCATTGCAGGAAGCTGGTATGCTCGTGTTTCCTTGTTCAATTTTTTACAAATCTTCTTTAATTACTTTTCAGATCTGGTGCTGAACAACAGTAGGGACAGTGTTGTTTAAGTCTACTGCAGGTGTTTACTGACATTGTGTTATGTTTTGAGTGCCAGTTAGTTGTTTTATCGAGTCAAAATAAAGTCATTTGCAATGATGAACTTTTTCCTGTAACAAACCGCCGAACCACTCTCTAGCACCATTTTGAGTTGCTGATTGCAGGATGTATTGAATGGAAAAGCCAAAGTGGATTGTACTTCCAGTAATATACACACTTACTAGAGAGTCTGAAGAAACCACAGCTGACCTCCAGCATAATGAAATCGATTCGCTCGTCTTGGGACTTGGTATACACTTGATCGGATTCTTCCTGTAGGTCTTGAAGGTAAAAGTCTCTATGTATCTGGTTCTCCTCTCTCCTCTCTTCAGCATCTAGAAAAAGAACGAAAAAAAAAAGATGGAGATTATTTCCTAAGATACAGAGGGGTAGGAAATTTTCGTACGAACCCACTCTTCTAATACAAAGGGTTAATCACACAAACCTAGAAGAAAGGGGTAAGAACATTTCCTATGAACCCATTATTCGCCTACAATTTGGAGAGTTTGAAAGAACGAGAGGTTCTATATTTTCTTGAGCGCAACAAAAGGAAAATTAAGGGGAGTTTTGATAATTTTACTGATTTTTGACCATGATATAAGTCTTTTTAGAGTCTTTATTATGAATTTCGAGTCTATTTCAGGGTGTTTCAGGTCTAGGTATGATTTCGAGAAGTTTGGAAAATATGGGACAAAATTGAGCTACAACTGAAGAAAACATGTAGCTGCGCAGAAGTTGGAGTCCCAACATAATGTGAGGGTCACCAACTCTACCTAAGTGTCGATCGACTCTATTGCGAAGCAGCGACGGCGACCTGGCATTGAAGAATTGCACTTTTCCCCAAAACTTTCCTTATTTGCGAAGAAGCCTCTCATCGTGTTTAACCTATATTAGTTTTGTAGCATCCCCAATCCTGAATAAGGATCAGGTGACTGACCATGATTCGAGGAAATGAACTAAGGATCATTTAGATCAAGTTACAGACGTTCCATGGTCAGGATAGGGTTAAGTCATAAGGACTTAACCAAATGAGAGGGAAAGAAACGAGTTAAAAGAGCTAGATAAGTGTTTTGGCAGCTTGACGAAGTGTACGGCCAGCTCGACCAGCTAAACCTAGCTCGACCAAGGTCAGTCTAGCTCAACACTACTTAGGTAAGCTCATTAAGCTGAGCTACCATCTCACTCAGCTGAACCAGCTGGGGATCAGCTCAACTCAGCTGGACGGAGTGTTCGGGTACTGGGCAGTTGGTCTGGGTCCGGGCCAGTGGTGGACCGGGTGGTCCGGCTATGGTGGTTAGGGCCTAGTGGACGCTTGGGCAAGGCCATGGGCTAAGCCTGGTGGGTCTGGGTCTCGTTTTGGGCTTAGTATCGACCCAAGAAAGGTCAGATACAAGCGAAGGGGTGCAATCTATCGGCCAAGTCATGCCCTTTCACCTCCAAGTCGTGCCTGTTCGTGGGGCAAGACTTACCCCCTAACCCTCTATTAATAAGGGTCCTCTCCACACGTTTTTATCATCCATTTTCAGAGTAAAATACTCAGAGAAAACGTGAGAGAGAGAGTTCTCAGCCAAGAATAAGGCCGATTGTGGTGGTGATCTTTCCGTCGAGTATGTTTGTTTGTAAAAGGATTTCCGATAAAGGATGGGAATGTCTGATAAGGGGAAGAACTTGGAAGACCCTAATGTGGTTTCCAAGGTATGATATGGGCCGTGGGTTCCAGGGTTCATGCGGTTAGCCCTTGTGGCCAAACCGATGTTCCGGTTGGTTCCATTGTTTCATCTGATTCCTCTTAGTCTATTTTCCAGCCATTCTTCATCTTCTATTTATGGTTATACACAAAGGGGTGTGATGGTGGTTATGCGGGTCAGTCCGGATTGTGCCAAAGCATGGGCGGTTCGTCTGAACGTTTGGAAAGTCCCAACGGGTAGGAGTTGCCAACGGGTACGAGTTTCCAAGGGTCATGAGTGCCAAAGGTAATGAGAGTCCAATGGGTGCAAGCAAGTAGAAGGTACGAGTTACCAAGGGTTACGAGTACCAAAATGTACAATAGACCAATGGGTGTCATCGACCAAAGGGTGCGAGTTACCAAAGGGTGAAAGTTACCAAAGGGCGTGAGTTTCAAACGGTACCAATGGATGCAGGTTCTGTCTGGTCCATATGGTTCAGTCCACTGCTCATATGCCAGGACATGTACACGGTTGTTTAACCAGAGTAATGGGCCACAGGGACTGATCGGTTGTAATGCCATCCGGATTGGGCAATGGGCCTTACTCGGTTGTATGGATCCAGGCCTAGTGCCGGATCAGGTAAGGGAGTCTATTGGGCTATTGAGCCGGACTTCAGGAATGACTGATCGTACCTAGACCTTGTTCGGATGGATGGACTGGTCTTTGGGCGATGCGGTTCTGATGGTGTTTCTGTCTGTTTTATCTGGACTGTCTATCTATACTAAGTCATGTGGGGTGGTTGGTTGATTGACTTAGGATATGGTAGATAGTTCGGATTTATTATATGATTGTTTTGATTAAGGTTAATCATAGTTCTAGGAACCAAGCCAAGCATTGTAGAACCTATCATTTCTGTCTTCAGTTAGGATTAATGCTTATGGGTTATGGTTTCAGGATCTGAGGCTGGTTGTGGTCAAGCCAAGGAGCCGTGAAGACTCAATCAGTGAAAGGCTGTGTGGTGTGTGGCTAGATGAAGTTTGAGAGGAATTAGTAATTGTTTATAAAACTGTTATGAAACTATGTATTGGATCAAATGAGTTTGAATGATACAAATAAACTTATTTATTATTCCGCTGTGCTATCTGTCAATTGTTTATGAACCTCATATGCTAATATGACTTACTAAATAAAAGACTTAAAAACAAATCAAACAAGCAATGAAATGCTTAAAGTAAGTCCACGGGTCCAGTTGGTGTCAAAAGGCCAGGATCAGGTCTTACAAGTTGGTATCAGAGCATGCTTGATTCTGGGATAGTTGGGTTATGGTAGTCCACACACGCAACCAGCTGATCAGGTCTCACGGTGAGGTTGTTTGATTGCTTAGTCTAGGGACTATTTTGTTTTCTTTCCGATATGTTATGTTTTGTACTAACCTTGTCAAAAATCCAAAGGTTGGAAAAGGCAAATCTGGACGAGCCCAGAAGAATAAGGTGGCGGATGGACAATCTAGCCAACCATGGGAAGATGAGGTTAACCCAACCGAGTTACCAACCGATCCGGTTATTGGTAACACCGGTGGGGGAGCAACCGATGATCTGGCCAACCTTACTAAAGGGTGAATCAATGGTACGATAAGGGAGCAGGAGCGTGAAGAGGAAGGAAAATCCTCAAATGCTGAACATCATGTTGACCCACGTACAGATGGAATCAATGGTACAATAAACGAGATTATTGAACCATCCATGAAGGAAATGTTGGAAGCCATGAAACGTATGGGCGGTCAGTTAGATGTTGTGACTCAGATGGTCACCCCTCTGGTGATTTCATCCGTAGGTCAATCTACACCCACTGAGGCGCCCATAGCTAATGGTGTAACCATGGAAACAACTGAGTTGATTGAGATCGATCCATCTGTAAAGGCTGTAAGAAAGGTGGACTATCTGAGTTTGTTGGAACACATTTCCCATCTAGGAACCCGACACTTCTCAGGTAGCACCGATCCCATAGTGGCTGACGAATGGAGGAGTAGGCTTGTCCAAAATTTCAATTCTACTCGTTGCCCAGAGGATTATAAGAGAGACATTGGGATCCACTTCCTAGAAGGGGATGCGCACAATTGGTGGTTGGCTTTGGATAAGCGCACCAATGGGAGTCTCTAGATTTTTGCAAAATTTGAAGTGGAATTCAACCGCAAATACTTTCCTGCAGAGGCATGGGACCATTTGGAATACAAATTCCTAGACCTAGCCCAAGGCCGCAGGACCGTACGGGATTACGAGGAAGAGTTCAACCGGCTTAGACGGTTTGTGGGAAGGGAACTCGAGGACGAGGCAGTCCAGGTTCGTCGGTTCATCAGAGGCTTGAGGCCTGAACTGAGAACTCACTGCTCGATCTGCACCTTCAACACCGTAGCTGAGCTAGTGGAACGTATGGCTCTGTTAGAGTCTAACTTGGCTGAGGAAGCTAAGCTTAAGGTTTGGCCTCAGTCTGCCCCGGTTCGCAAGACTAGAGACCATATGAGAGAAATGGGATCAGGTCACAGGGAGTAACGCCCCTGGAGATAAGCCTGAGTGCCCTAAGTGTGGCAGACACCATCCAGGCGAATGCGTGAAGGCCATGGGGGCTTGTGTTCGATGTGGCAGCATGGATCAAACAATCCGGGACTGCACTCGACCAAGCCGGATGCAGGGCCAATCTGGTGGGAACGGCACTACAACTTGTTTCCTTTGCGGCAAGAGTGGGCACTATCAGAAAGATTGTCCCAAGCTGCAGGGAGGACAAGGGAAGGGTCGAGGAGACATGAGCGAATCAACCCAGAGTAGACCGACCACAACACCAAGGGTGTACGAGCTTTCTCGGGATGACGGTACTTTGGGATCATTTGAATCGATCATTGGTAACTTTCTAAACGAATCTTTGTAAATTCAAGTAGTGATGCTTGGTCTGGAACCTAGAATGGTTAGGTTATTTTGATGTGGGTCTCTATTAGGGACCCTCATGATCGGTGGTGTGGAAACACACGTACTTTTCGACAAAGGGGCTACACACAGTTTTGTGAGCCCAAAACTGGTCGGAAAGGGTCTGTTCTGTTTAGAATCTGTGGATAATTTGAGGCTAGTGAAGGCTGCCGCTGGGCAAGTCATGAATTCACTAGGCCTTATGACAAATGTCCCAGTGACGATCCAAATTAAGAATCTACTTATGGATCTGATCGTTGTTCGCCTAAAGAATCACGAGGTGATCTTAGGTATGGATTGGTTAGGAAACTATCGCGCCACTCTTGATTGCCACAAGGGTTGTGTGCAATTGGAGACTAGACCTCACCCGATTGAGTACCAAAGTCTGAGTCCGGCTCTAGGAAAAGTAGTGGTTTCAGCAGTCCGTGCGGAACGGATGCTACGTCTGGGTTGTGAGGCCTTTCTGGCCACAATCACCAATATGGAGTGCGGCAATTCTGTTGATCTAAAGGATCTTTCTGAGGACCCGTTGGTGTCTGAGTTCCCAGATGTGGTCCGTTCGCTACAGGGTGTCCCCCCTGATAGGTCGGACCCATTCACGATTGAACTAGAACCAGGGACAGCTCCGCTGTCCAAGAGTCCGTATCAGATGGCTCCAGACAAGATGGTCGAGCTAAAGAAGCAATTAGATTAATTCCTTGACAAGGGGTTCATACGTCCAAGTAGTTCCCCTTGGGGTACACCATTCCTCTTTGTGAAAAAGAAGGATGGTAGCATGCATCTGTGTATCGACTATCGAGGGTTGAACAGGGTAATTGTGAAGAACAAGTACCTATTACCCAGGATAGACGAGTTGTTGGATCAACTCAAAGGAGCCAAGTGGTTTTCCAAGATCGATTTGGCCTCAGGGTATCATCAAATTCCCATAGAATTAAACGATAATTGGAAGACAACATTTAGAACCAGATACGGCCACTACGAGTTTGTAGTTATGCCTTTTGGTCAAACCAATGCACCTGCTGCATTCATGAAAATGATGAGCAGTGTGTTCCGGGATTTCTTGGATGAATCAATTATTATTTTCATAGATGATATATTGGTTTACTCCAAGGATGAGGAATCTCATCAGAAACATCTGAGGGCCGTGTTGGAACGATTACGAGAACACAATCTTTATGCTAAACTCAGCAAATGCAGTTTTTGGCAGAAAAGCATTGGGTTCCTCGGTCATATCGTGTCTGATCAAGTCGTATCAGTGGATCCAGAGAAGATCAGGGCAATCAAGGATTGGCCCCGACCACGCAGTGCCACGGAAGTTAGAAGTTTCCTTGGTTTAGCAGGTTACTATCGGAAGTTTCTGAAAGGGTTCGTAAGCTTGGCTCAGCCTATGACGCGGTTAACTGGGAAGGACGCTAAGTTCACGTGGTCGGAGGAGTGCGAGAGATGCTTCTCTGCACTCAAAGACATGTTGACCAGCGCACCCATTCTGGTTCTCCCAGAGGCCGACCAACCATATGTGGTCTATACGGACACGTCCACAACCGGACTAGGTTGCGTACTGACCCAGCATGGAAAGTTCATCGCCTATGCGTCAAGGCAGTTGAAGAAACTTGAGGGAAACTACCCCACCCATGATCTAGAAATGGCTTCGGTAGTATTCGACTTAAAGATTTGACGTTCATACTTGTATGGCACCAAGGTTCAGGTACTTACAGACCATAAAAGTCTGAAGTATGTATTCACCCAGCCTGAGCTTAACTTATGGCAAAGGAGGTGGATGGAATTCGTGGCTGATTACGATTAAGACTTCACCTATCATCCGGGAAATGCCAATCTGGTAGCAGACGCCTTGAGCCGGAGAAGGGCCAATGTGTCAGCCAAATGGGAGGCGGACGACCCAGAAGGGACAGTCCATGCTCTGTAGTTGAGTTCCCTGACCAAGGAGACTGAACCCCTAGGGTTAGAGGCGGTTAATCAGGCCGACCTGCTTACCCAAATTCGGTTAGCTCAAGGTCAGGATGAAAACCTGACCAAGGTTTCTCAGAATGATAGGACGGAATACTAGACCGCAAAGGATGGTACCATCCTAGTCAATGAAAGAATCAGCGTTCCAAATGATAAAGGTCTTAAGGAGGAACTTATGAGGGAAGTTCATAAGTCAAAATTCTCGATTCATCCTGGCGCGTCCATGATGTATCTGAAGCTCAAAAGATACTACCATTGGATCCGAATGAAGGCTGATGTTGCTGAATGGGTGGCCAAGTATCCTATTTGCCAACTTATCAAAGCAGAACACCAGGTTCCTAGTGGGTTATTGCAAAGCCTGCCTATTCTCGAATGGAAGTGGGATCACATCGCAATGGACTTTGTGCCTGGTTTTCCCACTACCAGGAATAAGAAAGATGCTGTTTGGGTTGTGGTCGATCGCCTAACCAAATCGGCACAATTTCTGGCCATAAAGAAATCGGAAGGGGTCGATCAAATTGTACGCATATACATTGATGAGACCGTCCGATTACATGGTGTTCCAGTAAGCATAGTATGAGATAGGGATCGACGTTTTACATCTCATTTCTGGAGAGCTTTTCAGAAAGCCCTAGGAACAAGAGTAAACTTGAGTACTGCATATCACCCACAGACGGATGGACAATCGGAACGTACGATTCGAACGTTGGAAGACATGTTGCGAGCATGTGTCTTGGAATGGGTTGATTCATGGAAAAGACACCTACCTTTGGTAGAATTTGCTTACAACAACAGTTTCCATAGGAGAACTGGCATGTCTCCATACGAAGCTCTGTATGGGCGTCCATGTAGGACACCCCTATGCTTGACCCAAGTGGGGGATTGTCGAAGATAGAACCGGCAAGATCAAGTTTGTGAGGGGTAATTTGAGGGAGGCACAAGACCGCCAAAAGAACTATGCAGATCAACGTAGGAAAGATCTCGAGTTTGAGGTTTGTGACTTGGGGTACCTCAAGATGATTAACTTCAAGGGAAGGGTCATAATTTTTGGAAGAAGGAGAATAGACCCAAGATACTTGGGGCCGTTCAAGGTCATAGAAAGAGTTGGAATGGTGGCATACAAGTTAGACTTGCCATCCAAGATGGATGCATTTCACAATGTGTTCCATGTCTCTCAACTCAGGAAATGCCTGTTGGACCAAGACGTTGTAATTCCAGCTATTCCAGATGATTTCGGAAAGCACCTAACCTTAGAGACAAGGCCGGTTCGAAAAGTGGATCGGATGGAAAAAGCAACAAGGAAGAAAACAGTCCAAATGATCAAAGTCATGTGGGACTGCAGTGGGAAAGAGATAATCACTTGGGAAACGGAGGCGAGGATGAAAGCTGAATATCGTGAGTGGTTTAAACAGTTTGTTTCTGAGGAAACAATCAATTTGAATTTGTGGACGAATCCATTACCAGTGGGGCAGACTTGGAGCATCCCCAATCCTGATAAGGATCAGGTGATTGACCATGGTTCGAGGAAATGATTTAAGGATCATTTAGATCAAGTTACAGACGTTCGATGGTCAGAATAGGGTTAAGTCATAAGGACTTAACAAAATGAGAGGGAAAGAAACGAGTTAAAAGAGCTAGATAAGTGTTTTGGCAGCTGGGCGAAGTGTACCACCAGCTCGACCAAGCTCAGTGTAGCTCAACACTACTTAGGTCAGCTCATTAAGCTGAGCTACCAGCTCACTCAGCTGGACCAGCTGGGGATCAGCTCAACTCAGCTGGACGGAGTGTTCGGGTACTGGGCAGTTGGTCCATCTCCGGGCCGGTGGTGGACCAGGTGGTCCGGCCATGGTGGTTAGGGCATGGTGGACCCTTGGGCAAGGCCATGGGCTAATCCTGGTGGGTCTGGGTCTCGGCTTGGGCTTAGTATCAACCCAAGAAAGGTCAGATACAGGCGAAGGGGTGCATGCGGCCATGAGGTGTAACCTATCCGCCAAGTCATGGCCTTTCACCTCCAAGTCGTTCATGTTCATGGGGCAAGACTTACCCCCTCGCCCTCTATAAATAGGGGTCCTCTCCACACGTTTTAATCATTCAGTTTCAGAGTAAAATACTCAAAGAAAACGTGTGAGAGAGAGAGAGAGAGAAGAGAGAGAGTTATCGGCCAAGAATAAGGCCGATTGTGGTGGTGATCTTTCCGGCGAGTATGTTCGTTTGTGAAAGGATTTCCGATAAAGGATGGAAAAGTCTGATAAGAGGAAGAACGTGGAAGACCCTAATTTGGTTTCCAAGGTATGAGATGGGCCGCAGGGTTCATGCGGTTAGCCCTTGTGGCCAAACCAATGTTCCGGTTGGTTCCATTGTTTCATTCGATTCCTCTTAGTCTATTTTCTAGCCATTCTTCACCTTCTCTTTCTGGTTATACACGAAGGGTTGTGATGGTGGTATCAAAGGGTTTCGTACCTGGTCTTAATCAATCCACATCCTAACCGCAACCTAGACCAAGGGTCGGTTATTCGGGTCAGTCCAGATCGTGCCAAAGCATGGGCGGTTGGTCTGAACGTTTGGAAAGTCCCAAGGGGTACGAGTTGCCAACGGGTACGAGTTGCCAAGGGTCATC
The DNA here is from genome assembly GCA_905132885.1 of Moricandia moricandioides. Taxonomy (NCBI): domain Eukaryota; kingdom Viridiplantae; phylum Streptophyta; class Magnoliopsida; order Brassicales; family Brassicaceae; genus Moricandia; species Moricandia moricandioides. The sequence goes on from CAJHQQ010000359.1 coordinate 17,024, forward strand.
AGTGCCAAAGGTAATGAGAGTCCAATGGGTGCAAGTAACCAGAAGGTACGAGTTACCAAGGGTTACGAGTACCAAAAGGTACCATAGACCAATGGGTGTCATCGACCAAAGGGTGCGAGTTACCAAAGGGTGCAAGTTACCAAAGGGAGTGAGTTCCAAACGGTACCAATGGATGCAGGTTCTGTCCGGTCCATATGATTCAGTCCACGGCTCATAAGCCAGGTCATGTACACGGTTGTTTAACCGGAGTAATGGGTCGCAGGGTCTGATCGGTTGTAATGCCATCCGGATTGGGCAATGGGCCTTACTCGGTTGTATGGATCCAGGCCTAGTGCCGGATCAGGTAAGGGAGTCTATTGGGCTATTGAACCGGACTTCATGAATGATTGATCGTACCTAGACCTTGTTCGGATGGATGGACTGGTCTTTGGGCGATACGGTTCAGATCGTGTTTCTGTCTGTTTTTTCTGGACTGTCTATCTATTCAAAGTCATGTGGGTGGTTGGTTGATTGACTTAGGATATGGTTGATAATTCGGATTTATTATATGATTGTTTTGATTGAGGTTAATCATAGTTCTAGGAACCAAGCCAAGCATTGTAGAACCTATCCGTTATGTCTTCGGTTAGGATTAATACTTATTGGTTATGGTTTCAGGATCTGAGGCCGGTTGTGGTCAAGCCAAGGAGCAGTGAAGACTCAATCAGTGAAAGGCTGTGTGGCGTGTGGCTAGATGAAGTTAGAGAGGAATTAGTAATTGTTTATGAAACTGTTAAGAAACTATGTATTGAATCACATGAGTTTGAATGATACAAATGAACTTATTTATTATTCCCCTGTGCTATCTGTCAATTGTTTATGAACCTCATATGCTAATATGACTTAGTAAATAAAACACTTAAAAATGAATCAAAAAGCAATGAATTGCTTAAAGTAAGTCCACGGGTCCAGTTGGGTCGAAAGGCCAGGATCGGGTCTTACAAGTTTATTTTTCACCCATTGTTTAGGGTACACTTCATTATTCTTAGTGAGGTTTTCGAAAGGAAAATACATACTCCTTCAGAGATTTATTGGAAGCCCAGTATTTCTTACCCTTATATTTTTTATGCAATTCATTCCGTCTTTTTCTGAGTAATCCACCATTAGGATTAGGGGTTATCTAAGGTTTTGATGAACTTGTGATTGATAGATCTTCTAGGGTAATCCATTTTTTCTTTCACTAGAATTGATATTACTACTTGTTCATAGAGTAGTTAACTAGGAACTTGATCTTAAGACAATTGGAATAACATGAGAGTATGACCGATTACCTTATCTGAATCATGTTGAGCTAGGTTGTTAGACGCAACAAGAATTCACCTGAAGAACTTAGTAAACATATTGAATTGGGTTACTAACGGTTGTCTAGAGAAATTGTTCCTGCAACGAGAGTTGGCCTTGGAGATTTAGACATAGATAGTTTATTGCAGCGAGAGTTGAATAACTAATAATTGAATTCGAGTTCTAGGATTGGTCATAATAAATCCTTAGAAACTATTTATCTTGGTTTTGATTGCACGTTTGATATCCCTAAATCTTGCGTTTTTCAATCTGTTTACAAACTTATCTTGTTGTTTCGTTTAATTTCTTGCTTTCTATATTTTATCTAGCTTTGCCTATAACTGATAGTCTACTATGTGACCTACGCTTCATGTGGATTCGATCCCAAAGTACTCATCGATCTCTTATTTTTGAAAGTTTCTTGAGGATTATTTGAGCATATCACTCATGACTCGAGTGACGAAGTTCTTTGATGGAATAGTTCAAAGAACCTTGCGATGACCCTGAGGAGGCTGCGACATATTGAAAGGATAAGTGTGATATGGTGTGACGTGAACTAGTTAACCTTCAAGCACTTAATTTAAATAAGAAGAATGGTGTTTTACTTGAAGATCGTATCCACAGAGACTGGATATTTCACACAATAAACTATTGGTTTCTGACTAAGCTAGATCAATAATATAAAGCAAATAAAAAAACATAAAAGAGATAGGTTTGTAAACAATAAGGAGAAAACGCTAGGTCTAGGGAGTAATTGTTCAATAATTCAAAACTACAATAAATAGATGCCAAGGGTTAATTGGGTTTGATTCCATGACTCGAGTGTAAACATTAAGTTATCCAACTCTCACTGCGATAAACTGTATAACTCTAATATAATACCAACTGTCGTTGCATATCCGATGAATCAAACAAGAAATAAACAATATTAGATAATGTCCAACTAAAATCCTAGACGAACTCCTGCTGGGAAAGGAAATCTAGTTCAACATGATTAGGTTGAGGTAATAAGTCACACTCTTGTGCCATTCCAACTACTCTAGAAACTAGTATGATAAACAATATTGATGTACAATATGATGAATTACCCACCCTAGCAATCGTATGATTAGCAATTTAACATTAAGCTTATAAAATCCTTAAATCTAACAAGAGATCTACGCAGGCATAAAAGTAGAAAGACAAATCATAGACAGAATATAAATCATATATAAAACCAAAGGAGTTCCAAGAACACTATGAATGAGTTCTTCTCTTCTCTCCATACCTAATACAAAACTTAAAAGAAAGGGTTACCCGTCAATAGTGACTTAGAAAACGTATATCTAGGGTTTAGACACGTCTCGGATCGGACTCCTCTGTAAACAAGGGAAACTTATGGACCAAAATTGCAATTCTAGCCTCAGCTTTTATTATTATTCTTTGAATTTATTTTAGGGTTTTCTTTTAGGTTATAGAGAACAGAAGAATGTATTCAGATTTTTCTTGGAACTCATTTGATCTTATTATATGATATCTATTTTTGTATTGTGTATTCTCTACTCTTGTATGAGTTATCACATGTTAGGTTTAGAGTTTTCTAGGGTTTTGATAAACTACTGAAATATAAAATTGCTAAGGTTATTTATTATATCATTCAATAGGATTGTTCTTACTGCTTGTTTCTAGAGTAATTAACTCATGCGGTATCGGTCGACCCTTGGGTGATTCTCGACAGTTTCCTCTTCATGCGTTAGAAGGAATTCTTTTCATTAAACCAAGCATAAATTTTGAAATAGGATCCTGATCAACCTAAAACCGTTGTCATTGAAAAGAAAACTCAATACTTTATCTTATGCCAAAAGATGATCTCAATCTAACCGTAGGAAAGTCTCCATCCATTGCTATACTTCTGACGCATCTTGACAGCACTGCATCTCAAAAAACTGTAGTCTCTAAAGTTTCACAAAACCTACCTAACCTAGTATTACACAAAACAACACCAAAATGACTCCAAACACATATAATAGACTCTATAAGTACTTATACCACAACCTAAAGTGGTAAAAATTTTGTATATTTACTCTCCCGGACTTATCCTTTTGCTTGTCCTCAAGCAAAACTTAGAATAGTCATGTGAAAGAGGTTTGAAAACGCAGGGACTCACACAATTTTAAACATACTACCATCACCTCTACAATGTTGCAAGCCACATGAATCAATGCCAACTTTAGAGTTACCTTATGTACTCTACCCTAGCTTAGCAACCATTACGATCCAGCCAACAACTTAGCTAATACTGCCTAACATACCCCTCTACTAACCCAATTTCTTGCAATAAAAAGGTGCAATCTTTACATTGGGAGTATCGATCAAAGGACACATGGACTCTTACTCAAACAAATACTAAAGACACATGAACTCTTCTCTGATCACTTCGTTCCATGTTTATCTCCTCTGAATATTTTCTCTTTTCTTTTTCTTCTTTTTTATTTATTTTCAAGGTGATATAGCCTATTTATTACCAGTTTTAGGAAATGTAATAGGCTGTATATAGGGTCGATTATGTGTGTCTAGGCTATGTTTTAAGGTCTTTACAGGTCCAGGTACGTTATAGAGATATATTAAGATAGTTGGAGCTTTTGGAGCATTTAGAGGAGAATAATCTGTAGCTTGTCATTGAGAGAGTCGAAGTACAAGACTCCCGTTGATCGACCACTCTATCTTGACGTCGACCAATGTTACATGACCAAGACGATCAATGTTGTACACTTGCCATCGACCGATGACCAATTCGCAGACAGACGAATTTAAGCCCAAGTTTGAGACAAGACACAAGATTACAAGATTACCCCTGGACGAGTTTTGACCTATATTTTAGGGTTTTATATTTATACTTTATGTATGAAAAGCAGGAGAACCAGTACGGTGCGAGGTTCTAGGGTTTTTAGTATTCTATTAGGGGAGAAGATTCATAACTCCCTAGGGATATTTGTATTTGAACCCCAATATTTTATCTATGCATTATATTCAGATTATTATTCTTACTTTGATTATGTCTGAGTAGTTATCACCTAGATTTAGGGTTTAATGATAGCAATCATGGATTTTCCCGAAAGTAGGATTGCTAGGTTAAGTTAATATCCATCAATTGAGTTGTTCTTAATGCTTGCATTCTAGAGTAGCTAACTAGGATCTCGAAAGTAGGACATGGACAACTACAAGAGTATGTTATGTACCAGAATAGACTCCATTGTACTAGGTTGTTAGGCGCATGTGAGAGCTTGTCTAATTAGCTTTGTGATGGAGAAGAGAGGGAGAGAGAGAGAGAAGCAAGAGAAATCCAATCAAGTGTGTACCAAGCCCAAAGACAAGCAAATTAAGGTTATTAGGTTGGAGGTCAGCTTTAGTTCCTTCGATATTCTCATCAAGTGTGGATGTTACTGGTAAGTGAATTACTTTGGTATTTCCATCTCGTATACCCTACAATATCTAAATCTAAGAATGGTGCTACAGAGTGGATAGATAATAAGTTAAATAGAAAAGTTTCATCATCCCCTTCTTGACTCTATAAAACTCCAATAAAAATCATAAGCTAAAAATAAAACACAATATCACTAACTACTTCCCTCAGACTTAAACAACACTGTCCCTAGTGTTATACAATCCGAGATTGGTGGGAAAATGAATCATAAGTAAAATTCAGTCGTATCTTCCGTCTAGATTATGTGTCAATCAACACAATTAACTGGCGATCGATGCTCGTGATGTAGTGTCGACCGACACCAGCCGGTTGTCAATCGATGCAGGTATATCTACTCATATTCCTCGGATCTATCTTTCTTTACCTGAATAAAATAAACATGAAAAATGAATAACAAATGAAAATTATATTAGAATTAAAACTTACCTAACAGTGTGTTGTCTCCCACTTGGCACTTATTTTTATTTATTAGCTTGACTTTTGAGATCAGATGTGGTATGGACGAGAACGAGAGCTTTCTCCAAAACAAGTCTCAATGTCTACTTTCTTCAGCTTCAGCATTGTTGGGGTCAAAAACGGTTATCTCGAAATCACCGACTAAGGTTACCACTTCTAAAAGTACTTATAGAAAGAGTATTTCGGAAAGAACAAAAGCACCTCGAACCTATGTCATCATATGGCCATCTCGAATGTACAAACCCAGGTCACCATATGGCGACCTTGCCTTTAACTAACCGAGTCGCCATATGGCGACCTACACTCTTAAAGCATGGGTCGCCATATGGCGACCCGCACATGCAAGGCACAGCTCACCATATGGCAACCTGCACTCGCAAAGTACGGGTCACCATATGGCGACTCGTACTCGCAAAGCGCGGGTCACCACCATACCTTTTGTTCTCCATTGCTGACAAATTCTGTCCACTTAATTCCCACTGAAACTCTGTAACTTTATCATTATCAATCAATAAAACGCCTTAGTGAAATTTACTTTCGATATTCTGTTATCTCTCTCTTCTTTGTTTCGTGTGTTTACGCAGATAATCCAGGGCCTGTGGGAAAGTCGAATCTTTTAGACTTCCCTTATGTTTACGAAAATCGACAGTGTGAATTTTGGTTCCCACAATTTGGCGCTAGAAGGAGGGGGTGGGGTCGGATTCTCTAACTCTAAAAATCACTAAACGAATAAGAAAGCGATATGCCTAATCCAAACAGGTAGTAATGTCATCTCCTTCAAGAAAAGGGCAAAGTCTGATCCGGTTAAACCCTGTAATGACCTCCTTGTCGTCGAGTTGACGATTCAGAATATTGATGTCACTCGGATATAAGTCGACACCGGAAGATCGGCTGATAGCATCTTCAAGTGTACCTCGAGAGGATAGAAATCGATCTATCCAGAGTCACGGAAGACCCAAGTCCACTATTAAGACTCTCTGGGGAAGCGACTATGAGTCTTGGAACAATCAACCTCACAGTCAATGCCAAGAGTATAACGAAAACGGTGTAGTTTCTGGTCATTGATCGACCCTCGTCGTATATCGTGATTGTAGAAACTCCATGGATAAATTCAATGCAGGCGGTGCCATCAACCTACCACCTATTTCTAAAGTTTCAAACACCACACGGAATCGAGAAAATCTGGGGGAATAGAAAAATCTAGCAAGTCTGTTTCACCGTAGAACTTAAACGAAAGGGCTCATCATCAGATACTTCTTCCAAAACAAAAAGAAATTCGTCTGTTGATGACAATGCCTTAGCACCAAACGAAATAGAATATTTTTGGCAGTCGCAGTAGCCCAAGCACTCGAGGGAAAATGTGAACCAACCTGTGAACCTGTGGTCCCAGTGTGCATCGACGAAGCATTACCATACCGCTGCGTTGAAAATCGGCGATAATCTTCGCGAGCCTTAAAAACGGAGCTTATCGTCTGTCTAAAAAAGAACTTACACACGTTCGTGCGGGCTGCGGAAGACATGCCAGGGATTGACATCAACATTACATGTCACAAACTAACGTCGATCCAACTTTCAAACCAGTCAAACAAAAAAGAATAAAAGTTGTGTTCTGAACGGGCCTCCGCAGTTAAGGACGAGGTCGAAAAACTCCTCAAAGTCGGATCCATAACAGAGGTATGGTATCCTGACTGGCTCGCTCACCCAGTCGTCGTCAAAAGGAAAAACGGAAAAATGTCGAGTCTGTGTCGATTTTACCGATCTCAACAAATCGTGTCCAAAGGATAGTTTCCCACTGCCTCACATCGATCGACTGGTCGAAGCAACGGCAGGGAAAAAAACAATTGTTATTCATGGATGCTTTCTCCGGGTACAATCATATCATGATGAACCCCGATGATCAGGATAAAACTGCGTTCATAACCAACCACGGTACTTACTGTTACAGAGTAATGCCATTCGGCCATAAGAACGCTGGTACAACTTATTCGCGACTGGTTAACCGAATGTTCTCCGAACAGCACGGAAAAACTGTGGAGGTATACATCGACGACATGCTCGTAAAATCTCTTGAGGAGCAATACCATGTCAACCATCTCCAAGAATGCTTCGAGAGGTTAAACCTACATAACATGAAACTGAACCCCACAAAGTGCTGGTTCACGGTAGCAGCGGGAGAATTTCTGGGATACCTCGTGACCTTTCGGGGAATCGAGGCTAATCAAAAACAGATTTCCGCGTTGATTGAGATGGCATCTCCAAGAACCAAGCGAGAGGTGAAGAGGTTAACGGGTAGAGTCGCATCACTCAATCGTTTTATCTCGCGGTCAACGGATAAATGCTTACCTTTCTACGACACCTTGAAAGGGAATAAAAAGTTTGAATGGACCGAGGAGTGCGAGAAAGCTTTCCAACAGTTGAACCACTACCTGGCCACTCGCCCGGTGCTCGCAAAACCCGTAGAAGGGGATCCTTTTTTTTGTATATCGCAGTATCCATAACAGCCGTAAGCCGAGTCCTCATCCGAGAAGAGCGAGGCGAACAAAAGCCCATCTTCTACGTAAGTAAAACCCTGCTAGGTGAAGAGACGCGCCCGCTAATGGAAAAAAATAGCTCTTGTGGTCATAATGTCAGCCCAAAAACTGAGGTCTTATTTCCAATCTCATATGGTCGTGGTACTCATATAATTTTCTCTGTGAAAGATCTTGCATAGCCCCAGTCAATCTGGAAGGTTAGCAAAGTGGGCAGTCGAGCTAAGCTAATATGATATAGAGTATCGAGTGAAAGCTTGCACAAAATCACAAGTGCTCGCTGAATTCTTGGTAGAGCTTCCCACAGGGTGCACAACGAACCAAGAGCCAGACTTGACCTGGACACTCCACGTCGATGGATCGTCATCCAAACATGGCTCCGGGGTGGGAATCCGATTGACTTCACCAACAGGGGAAGTACTGGAACAATTATTTCGATTGATTTTACGGGCTTCCAACAACGAAGCCGAGTATGAAGCTCTCATTTCTGTCTTAAGACTGGCTCGCAGCCTGAATATACGCAACATCCACGCGTATTGCGTCTCACAGCTGGTAGAAAATCCGTACAGCGGAGAATACGAGGCAAGAGATGAAAGAATGGATGCCTACTTGAAGGTTGTGTAGGACTTAACTTAAAGCTTTGATCAATTCTCTCTTACACGAATCCCTCGCGCGGAGAACGCCCAGGCAGATTCCCTGGCTGCACTAGCATCCAGCTCTGATCCAGGCCTAAACAGGGTAATCCCCGTGGAATTCATAGAGAACCCTAGCATCGGACCACCTATCGTCGTGAACTTAATCGACCAGAGGACGATGACGCAGACGAAGTCGATGCCCAACCGGAAAATGAACACGAACAAATCGAATACGGGTTCAACAAACCATGGATGCAGACAAGCCTAGCATACATCGCCGACAGAACACTCCCAGCAGAGAAATGGGCAGCCCGAAAAATTAAGGCCAAGTCCGCGCAATATGTATTGGTAGAAGGAGAACTCTATACATGGAGATTCTCTTGACCCCTTATGACCTGCGTGGAAGGAGAGAAAGGACGAGGGATAATGGGAGAAATTCACTCTGGATCCTGTGGAAACCACTCCTGCAGAAGACCCCTTGCAGTCTAAATTAAACGCCATGGTTACTACTTGCCGAAAATGATCAAGGACTGCGAGAATTTTGCACGAAAATGCGAAAATTACCAGAGACACGCTCCCACCATCCATCAACCAGCGGAGGTCCTCTCGTCAATTTTGGCACCGTACCCGTTTATGCGATGGTACATGGACATCGTCGGTCAAATGCATAGATCTAAACAGAAACGCTTCTTGCACGTCTTAACCAATTTTTTCTCGAAGTGGGTGGAAACAGACTCCTCTGCGAGAATCAAAGACTCTCAGGTCGAAAGCTTCGTGTGGAGAAACATTATCTGCAGGCATGGCATCCCATACAAAATTGTTACAGATAACGGATCGCAATTCATCTCGATTAGATTTGAAGCATTCTGCGAGAATTGGAAAATAAAATTGACTAAATCAACGCCAACAATCCACAATGCAACGGACAGGCTGAAACTACTAACAAGACCATCCTTGATGGACTCAAAAAACGCCTAGACGCAAAGAAGGGTAAATGGGCGAAGGAACTAGAAGGAGTCTTATGGTCACATCAGACAACTCCTAGACGAGCAACAGGGGAAACCCCGTTTGCCCTGTTTATGAAGCAGAATGCGTTATCTCGGCAGAACTCAAATTTCCCGGAATACGCAGGAGGTTACTACTAGAGCGTGAAGATTTGAACAACCTAATGTTGCTTGATGACCTCGACCTAATAAACGAACGTCGGGATCAGGCACTCATACAAAATCAAAACCATCAACAAGAAGCCAGAAGGTACTACAATTCAAAAGTGCGCAGCCGCATTTTCAACGAAGGAGACTTAGTCCTACAAAAGGTCTTTTAAAACACTGCCAAGCGAAACGCAGGGAACCTAGGAGCAAACTGGGAAGGACCGTACAAAGTAATAAAATTAGTGCGACAAGGCGCTTACGAAATCGCAAACATGCAGGACGTCATGGTTCCTAGAACCTGGAACGCGATGGACCTAAAAAAATACTATCACTAACCATTCGCTTAAAACTGAACTACGAGAGGGTTTGATCCCCAGCAAGGGGTACGTAGGGAATTCATCGGAAGACAAGTTTAGCTGTCCCCCCTCCCTAAAAAAGTGAGGGGGGGGGGGGAGTGGGTATGTATACGTATACTCGTATACTCTCAAAAAGTTCCAAAATATCCGCTCCTGTATTTGATATTTTTAAAAAAAAAATTTAAAGAAAACGCGAATTTTCTCTCAAAATTCTTCTATCATAAAAACGTCAAAACTCGTAATTTACTCCGCCCAAAAACTGATGTAAAGAACGACAGTCTTCCGCATACAACACCGCAAACAATCTTGTTGCAAGACACAACATAAGAAAAATCGAAGCCTCACAATGGCGAGACGTCGCCAAAGCACGAGGAACCCTTATTCATCTAAACACCCCGAACAAAATCCACATCCCAAAAAGCAGTCCGCCTGCGACTATAAAACACACACACCCTCTCAAACACGTGTCTTTCGCGAAAGCTCAAAAATGGTAATATCTACCAATAACTTTGTTGCTGATCACAAAAACTCGCAACGTCCTAAATAGACTATGTTTTCTCAAAGGGATAGCTCTCATACATCCGACACAAGGATAATATCCCTATAAAGGAAATCCAGAATTTTTTGTCAGCACTTTCGGGAGACTTATAAAATGTTCTCGAAGAGATGCTCGATTCTGACCATACAAGTTGTATAAGCCGAGAACATATCGCGGACTTTAAAGCAGTACAGAATCAGGTTGAAATCACAACACGCAAAACAAAGCCGATTATTCTTCCACTACGGGAAATAAGGATTTTAATAGCAATGTAAGATAGCGGAAAAGAAGTTTGTGCTATTGTATTTTGATGGTTGGAAATATAATAGCGTTTTTCTAACTAAAACACTATTATATCTGGAGCGGCATAATGAAATTTGCAAGCGCCTATCTTTTTGGGATTTTGATCTTTATATTATAGCACTGAGAAAGAATAATCGTTATGGTATTCTCGACCACTTATTTTTTTACTAAAACCCGCGAAAAAAAAATTTTTGGGGAAGATATATCTTTCACCAAAACAAATAATATTGACCCCTTAAGTACTTTTTCATTACAACAAAATAATCCATCTCTGCATTTTCTCTCCCAAGGTGTTCTTTGTGAGACCCTTTCGGAATCATCAATTCCAGAATCATCTTCTTCCAATCTCAGGTTCGTCTTCTATTAACACTCATGTTCTTCTATCCTTGTCTCGATTTTCCATTATCTTTCTCTTTAACTTGCATGCATCATGAAAATTAATCGACTGCTTATTATCTCAATAGATCTGTATCGTCTTCCATTTTACAATCTATATAGTAAGAACCAAGTAGTGATTTTGTTTTTTAGAAACAAATTAACATGGGGCCGAAGACACGAGGAGGAGTAGTTAGAAGAAGCAGACGTTCCCAAGGTCTAGAAGCAGAAACAGAATTCATTAATCCGGTTATAACCAAAATCCGTAAGTTAAATAAGAGAAAAGAAGTTGCTACTGAAGAAGAAAACATTGAGATAAGGCAAGAAGGTGCTGACGAAGAAGGAACAAAGGTTTCTCAAGATGTTATGCAGAAAGAAGTTCCTGAATTTAATGAGGAGGATGGTGATTGTGATGAAGTTCCAGAGGTAGAAATTGAAGAGGATGAGAATGTCATTGCTGAAGAACCTTCTACAGAAGCTGAGAATGGCATTGCTGAAGAACAGTCTCAGCCTACAGAAGCTGAGAATGGAGTTACTCAAGAACCTTCTCTGCCGAGAGAAGCTGACATGGAAGCTGAGAATGGAGTTACTCAAGAACCTTCTCAGCCGAGAGAAGCTGACATGGAAGCTGAGAATGGCATTTCAGGAGCAGAAGCATCACCATCTGATGGAAAAACAAAGAAGAAAAGAGGACCCACAAAGATGCGTAAAGTGGCCAAGGATCATCAAGAGAAGGTTCTGTGTCATTTACTGAGCTTGGCGAACATGTGGGTCCTGGATTAGTGACACTTTCATCGTTCCTTGGACCCCTTGTACGCGAACACGTGACTGTAATTCTTGATGATTGGAGGAATCTTGATAAGAAGACAAAGGACACACTATGGGAGGAAATTCAGGTATATACGCTGAAGTCTATTGTATAATGTCTTTGTAAGGATTATAATGTGTGGCATTTGCATACATTACTGCAGGCGAGGTTTCATTTGAAAGAAGAGTGGCAAAAAGATTCAGTATTCAAACAGATGGGTTGTTTGTGGAGATCTGGAAAGTTAAGGCTTGTATCACAACTGCGAATTGCAAAAACTCCCACAAAGAGAGCAGCTCTAAAACTAAGCAACATTCGATCTGTTCAGGTTTGGAGCGCTTGGGTTAAGAGTAGGACTTCGTCAGTGTTCAAGGTGAAATATACAGAGCATTTGGTTTTTAAGTGTTTACTTCAGAGATTTGATTGATGAAATTTGATTTAATGATATTCTAGGCAAAGAGTGAAAAGTACAGAGCACTTAGGAGAGCTCAGATTCCTCACACCACTAGCCGTAGAGGAATGAATCGTCTAGCTTGTGAAATGGTAAGTAACAGTATAATTATATTAGATCTAATGATAGAACAAACTGATAAGTAAAACAATATATCACTTGTAGAAAAAAAAAGAGTGCATACCCTAAAAAGATTAGCCGGAGCAAGTTCTGGATAGCGGGACACACTCACTCCGAAGGTAGACCTGTTAGACCTGAGTTTGCTGAAACCATTGTAAGGTTTCAATATCTGATTAATTAAGTTACTCTTTTTTGGTATTGAAAAGGACCATAACTTATATTGTGTTTGTCTCAGGAAAAAAATAATTTCACTTGATAGTCAAATGGACTCCACATCCAGTGTTAATATAAAAGAAGATGCTGTTAGTCAAGTGTTGGGAGTAGACAAACCTGGACGAGTCAGAGGGTTCGGAAGAGGGATTAGTGCTACGAAGCTAGTATTCTTGTCAGCTAGACTCTCCAAACTTGAAGACTTGGAAAGCGAGATTAAAGACTTGAAGAATCTGGTCCGTGACTTAGCTGGAAATAAGGTGAATTTTCTTTAGTTTTTACTGCTTATAAAATGTAGAATTTGCTTAAGTGATATAAAATCTATGATTCATTTTATTTTTTGACAGAAAAACAATGATGATTGCGTTTCTCCATCTCAGGCTAGTTATGGATACAAAGAAGGAAGTAGAGTTCAGATACTTGATTTGTGTGAGTCAAAAGATGTTGTTGTCGCTGAAGGAGAATTCTGCTCTGCTGATGGTACATACAAGATTGGTCGTATTCCGATTGGTCCTAACGCCTCGGCGGTTGTTGTAAAGTCGGTATCAAACCTGAAGGAATCTGTTTGGAGGCCAACTACGGATGTGCGTAATATTCAGGAAGTAGTGGGATGCAAAATTCCATGGCCAATTGATAAACTGATACTAGATAGTGCATCGAACAACCATTCAGTTTCCTCGGATGTGTTAGGATCAAAAGTAATTCCATTAGCAGGTATACTTAGGTTTGTATTTTTAAATTCAACTTGATCACTAGCCATATGCTTTATCAATTTAGCATACTACTTTAGATGATATTGAAAGGTGAAAAATCTACGATTGGGTTAAGGGCGTCGAGGTAATCGCTGAAGGTTTTATGGGTTCGACTGACCCATATGAGCTGGTGAACAATGTTCCTTTGGGTCCGAATGCTGTAGTTATGAGAGTTGCTAAGGTGATTAATGGTAAAGCTTTTATATGGAGGCCAACAAGTGACATGACAACAATGAGTGATGTTGTTAATGAAAAAATCGCATGGCCGCTCCATAAGGTATCAGTAACTAAAGTTCCTGAAGATCAAGGCGAAGCTAGTGTCAGAAGGCCTTCATTGGTAAATTTACAAACTTATTCTCTTTTGTAAATAATGTTACAACATTTTTTTAGATGTATTTGCTGTGATGTATTTGTTGTGCTTGTAGAGTCCAAGTGGCAGCACTAGTTCCACCCGATCAGGTGGTAAAAAGAAGTGCATCTTGTTGGACTTGAACAACTCAGGACGAATACTCGCAGAAGGCAGAGTAAGTTGTACTGATCCATTTAGTGTTGTCCATCACGTCCCGTTAGGTCCCAATGCAAGTCGGGTATGGGTTGAAGACAAGGCCACACTTGGCCGATCCAAACATAAACGAAAACATAAAAATGATAAAAATTCTCATACGAGACTGTAACCTCATGCATCATCAGTTCCAGCAACCTCACCTTCGACCATCACCTCGTACGAGCTTGAGGCTGCGACTTCGACAACCACGGCATCAAACCCTCATGCATCGCCCGAGCATGGCGGAAGGAGGCACTCGGATCTCAGACTGCCAAGGATCGTGTCGCAATCACCCTCAAATCTTCTTTGCACGCCGAAAGCCAGACTTCCTCGGCTTGTGGAGATAGAAACGCGTCACTCTGGAACAGCCGGACCTCGCTCATTCCTCCCTCAATGGCCACAAGATCCAGATCCATACTTCGAATGGCCGTCAAGGAGTCGAGGGAACCATCAATCCTCGCCAAGTGGGCCTCAAACTCAGCCCAAACGACCATCTTGGCTTCCTAGATCCCACGAGCCATCAATCCTTCTTTGCTCTGGAGACGACGCTGGAGCTGACGAGCCTCTGAAGCTTTCGTCTTCCTGACCTGCTTCGCCTTGAGAAGGGAGCTTACAGTCTTCCTGAGGTCTCGCTTGAGCTCGCCGATCTGAGTGTCGAACTTGGACACCTCAACGGAATGATCATCTTCAATAACCTTTAACTTCTTCTCGAACGCCGATGACTCTTCTCGGGACTCCGCTAACTCCCTCGTAAGATGCTCAACCTCTGACCAACATACATTGATCATCCTATCGATCAAAGATACGAATGGCACAAGACAAATAAAGTGTTAGGGAAGGGTACAACATGCTAACAAGAAATATCTTTGAAATAAACCTTGGCATGATATTGTGGCATCGCACTCGAGCCAGATCCTCCCTGCGGTGTAGAATCACCTTCTCCGCCTTTAGCGCATATTTTCCTCTTAGTCGCCTCGCCGGTAGGAGGGTTTCTTTTTTAACTTTTTGGTGGGACGATCGGAGCAGCACTAGGAGCAGGCAGCCGGAGAACGGTTTCCCGCTTAGCCAAAGGAAGGGGCATTTATTATAGAGTATTCTCCCTATCCTGAACATGAATAGGCATCGTGAACGAGCCTGTCGGCTGAACCAAAGTCTCCAACGATGGTGCGACCGCAGTTTCGATCGGGGCTGGAGGCACCGGTGGTTGAGCAGAAGACTGGCCAACCTCTTTCTCAGCACTACACCGGGAAAGCTAATCCTAGAAGGATAAGAAGCAAGCTTCGTAGGCCGACACAGTGCCAGGAGGATCCGATTTCAAAGGACTCGCAGAAAGAGTGGAATTCCTCATCTCGACGTCAGAATTTTTCTTTTCACCTTGGGAAGAAGACATCTTTCTTACGAATTTGTAGAGAGAAGGCAAAGGTAGCTTAAAGAAATGAGAAGGTGCGAAGAGAATGAGGAATGGAATTTCACTTCTTATAGAAAAGTAAGCAGGGAAAATCTCCCCAATAAACTAGCCTCGAAAGAGTTCTCGGAAAAGTACTCTTAATCGTGATTCCGATTAAAACACACTACTCGCCCGAAAATCATCTTCGAGACTTTGCAGGTTGGGGGCTAAATTTTGGGGTCAAAAACGGTCATCTCGAAATCAACAACTAAGGTTACCACTTCTAGAAGTAACTTATCGAAAGAGTATATAGGAAAGAACAAAACCACCTCAAACCTAGGTCGTCATATGGCGACCTCAAATGTACAAACCGAGGTCGCCATATATCGAGTTGGCCTTTAACAAACCGGGTCGCCATATGGCAACCTACACTCGCAAAGCACGGGTCGCCATATGGCGACCCGCACTTGCAAAGCATGGGTCACCATATGGTAACCCGCACTCGCAAAGCACAGGTCACCATATGGTAAACCGCACTCGCAAAGCAAGGGTCACCATATGGCGACCCCCACACGCAAACCACGGGTCGCCATATGGTGACCTGCAGTCGCAAAGCACGACTTGCCATATGGCAAACCGGTCACGCAAAGCACGGGTTGCCATATGGCAACCTGCACAAGCAAGGTACGGGTCACCATATGGCGACCTGAACCCATTCAATTCAGGTCACCATATGCAGACCTAGGTCTCTGAGTTTGGGTCGCCGTATGGTAACTTGACCTTTCAAAGACCGGGTCGCCATATGGTGACCCCGACTCTCAAAATCTGGGTCGCCATATGGCGAGCTGTGTTTATCCTGTGTATTCTTGTTCGAGTCGCGATCGAAATGCTCTTCGTTTCGTCTCAATCAGAGTTTTCGTTGAGCTTTTATGTTAAAACAAGTAAGAGTCGCCAAACAAACCCCGAGTCGCCAAATACAGCTCCTAGGTCGCCATATGGCAAATGAGAACACACCCGTTGGCTACTCTCTCGAATTTCGATCGAAATGCTCTTCGTTTCATCTCAATCGTAGTTACCATTGGAACTTTACGATAGAAGCCGCGAAGACTCGTTTTTCGTAAGTTCAAATTGATCGTATAAAACGGCAACAGTTGACTTAAGACCAAAGTTGCCTAAGATATACGAGAAGTTTGAACCAATGATTTAAATTGACATGGCATCAAAGATGGTCTTTTAGAGAAATCAGAAAAACGCACAGAGTCGGAAAAACGGCCCGAGAGGCCTAAAACAAAACTAAAGGCCCGTTTACGATTTCATACGAAACCAAGCCCATTGGTGTTATGACGGTCTATCTTTATTCGTAGGAGAGATAAATGTCAAAATCCGAAAGATAAATATTTATATTTCCAAGATAATTATGAAGATCGGGAAGATATGAGAATATTCCAAAAATGGATAAATTCGACCAGAGGCAGAAAAGGAAATGACAAGCGACCCGTGTTGCATATATAACAGAAGCCATAGTTAGAAGCGCGAGGATCCGGAGATTATCTCTAAAAAAAGTACTTATAGCTTTAGGATAACTTAGAATCTAGATGGCTAAACTAGAAAGTTCGATACTTAGATTGTTTTACTGCTTTGTTCTTTTGTACTCCATTGGTGACTAATTCTGTCCACTTCATTCCTGCTGAAACTATGTAAATTTATCATTATCAATCAAGAAAACACCTTAGTGCAATTTACTTCCGATATTTGTTCATCTCTCTCTTCTTTGTTTTGTGTGTTTACGCAGATAATCTAGGACCTCTGGGAAAGTCGAAGCTTTTAGACTTCCCTTAAATTTACGAAAATCTACAGTGTGAATTTCGGTTCCCACAAGCACACTGCTTATGAAAGCCTTCATAGACTCTTCTCCTTTGTCTATCATCTAAGCAATAAAGAGTGCTCGGAGCTTTGCAAATGGCTGCAAGAAGCATATGGTAAGCACTCTCCTTCTCCTTCTCCTTCTCCTTCTCCTTCTCCTTCTCCTTCTCCTTCTCCTTCTCCTTCTCCTTCTCCTTCTCCTTCTCCTTCTCCTTCTCCTTCTCCTTCTCCTTCTCCTTCTCCTTCTCCTTCTCCTTCTCCTTCTCCTTCTCCTTCTCCTTCTCCTTCATAGGGTCATGTATCCTCTTCTCTCTTTTGTGAAAACCAGCAGCCTCTTTTTAGCGCATATGGGTAGTTACAGATGTTTGGGGAAAGAAAGGTGTGAGGCCTTGGACTTTTGCATTTTCTCCTCAATCGATTCTGGTTCAATCATGTAACCTGGCAGTTCGTCAAACAATATATGTCGATTTATATCAGGTGGGTGTCGATTGAAGCTAGCCTTTTATGGATCCGAAAAGCATCTTCTTATCGATTTATGGTACTAAGATATAGTACCTGAAACATAAGAAAATAAAAATAAAATAAGTGAAACTAAAAACAAACACCTACAAGAAATCTTAGACCTTGTATAATGGTGATCAAAGTCCCCAACAACGGCGCCAAATTTGATGTGCTCCAATTACCCTAGAGAAACTCTCTCTAATAAGAGATTGATTTCAGTACCGTAGGGACCGAATCCACAGAGAATCTTTATTTCACACAATATACTTATGGCTTTCAGATAAAGCTATGTCAAAAAAATTTAGTAAATCAAGTAGTGAAGTAAAGCAGTAAATAATAGGAGTTGTAAATGATGGAGGAAGGGTGCTAGACGTAGGGTTTCATTCATGTTATTAGAACTATAACCTATAGATGTTAAGGGTTTGATCCTAGAACTCAAATTCATATAAGCACGAAAAAACAGCTCTCGCATGCGCTTACTAATCAGATGCCTGGAATCATGTGATTCCAACTCCCGAATGCGCCTAACAACCTAGCTCAGCATAATTATTATCAGGTAATGAGTCTAATTTCGCAGTTTTCAATTATCTTAAGTTCAGGGTTCTAGTTAGCTTCTCTAGAACACAAGCAGTTAGATCAATTTTATGAAGGATCTAACTGTATCATCCTAGCATTCTATGTCTTAGAATTTCATTCAAAACCCTAGATAACCCTAAACCAAGCAAGGGATATACTCAGACATGATAGATGAAACATAAATCATAGATGAACAAATAAATAGAAATCAATAATAGGACCAAAGGAGTTAGAAGAGTACTCTAAAAGAGTTCCTCTCTTTTAACCTAACCTAAAACTATGAATAAAACACGTGTTACATAAACATATATATAGAATCAAAAGTCGGCTAGGGGAAATCTTGTTATATGTGGGAGCTTTTGGGCCTAAGACGGTTTTGAATTAAGTCAGTCTGTTCACCCTTTTGGTGTCGAGCGACACCAAGGAAGAGGTGTCGATTGACATTCCTTCGATCTCTTGAATTCTCGACAGTTTCCCCCTCGCGAATCAGAAGGACCATTTCCCAGTAAAACGAGGATTACTTTAGATTTAACCATTAGCAGGACCTTAACGATGATATAAATCTCACTTAAGAATGTCTCCATCCATTGCTAAACTTATGACATATCTGCACCTCAAAAAGCTCTAGAATCTCCAAAGTTCCCCAAAATGTACTTGAACCTTGTATAACACATAAAAACCTCAACAACTCCAAAAAATATAAGAGACTCTAAAAAGGACTTATACCATGGTCTAAAACTGGTAAACCATGGCATATCAGGTTTCCTGACAAGGACTGAAGCATAAAGAAAATTGATCTCATCTAACCACAAACTCTTATCGATTAATATCAAAATCTAAAGAACTTGGGTTTTTTTTTCAATATGGTGCAGCCTCAGATAGCCCAAACAGCTTGATACCTCTTGATTAGTTCCTAAATCAGAAGCCTCGTCCCAAAAGATCACTTCAAGGTGGTTTGGGGGTTTGTCTTAGAGCCGTTGTTGCTCCTTGATATGGATGATTATAAGTGATGATGATGGACTTCTTTTTAAAGCTGTTAAATGCTCTAAAGATATGTAGCAACTCTCTGCCAGAAGTGCGCTCTACTTTTTTTCAGGATGATTCAAAAGTGATTCCTCTCTTCTTCGTGAAAGCTTGTTCACCACATGGAGAGGGTAGGAACGTCCCTAAAGGGACATTTTGTAAAACCAAAAGCTCAAGTTTTTATTAAAACAATCGATGGTTACAATATGTGCAAAGCCTTGACTTATATAAGAAAACATGTAGACTAGTATAACTAAAAACAATAATCCTAAATCAAACTGGCCAGTGACGGTCGATACTAGATTAATCTAGTGAACATATGACTATGGCTTAAATGTAGACTAGTATAGCTAAAACCAATAATCCTAAATCATAAAATTAAACCTATTTTTAATTAGATTAAGAAATCTTTAATTTAATCCTACTTCTAATTGGTTTATAAGAATATAATCTTAGTCCTACTTGGTTTAAAAATACAAGAAATCAAAAATACAATTAAGCTAAGTAAACTGGCGAACCTGACCAAAGATGTTCGACCCTTCCACTTCTTGTGCTTAAAAGGGCACTTGTTCAATCATCTACATCTTGAATTGTACCCATATTGCTTTTCGTCCCTTCCACTTTTTCATTAGGCCCACTTGATTGATGCTAATGATCTTCTTGCTCCAAGTAAAGCTCAAGTCCATTAGCAAGTGTCTGCTCGAGTAATGATCATGTCCTGGTCGTCCTTATCCTTGTGGTCAAACTTAGTTTTTGTTGACAGTTGATCCAAGAAGTTCCAAGGCCGCAACAAGATCTCTAAGGTTCTCTCTATCCAATAATACAAGGATTAAGCACATAAGCTACATGTTTGGACGTTCGAAACACACCTTAAGAATTGGCCCAGCTGGTTCACACATGATCTCCCAATATTTTGTTTTGAGGCTGACCATGATCGCACCAGCCCCTCCACCTTTAAAAGGACTTTAAGTTGTCATTTCTCCTATGTACCATTTGCTCATCAAGTTCTCCTTTTTCTTTTGTCTTGGTTTGGGCGTGATTAGGACCACACAAAACTTCTGGTACATGCTCCTCTTGATTTAGTTGAATGTCTGATGTATCTCAAATTACCCTAAAGCAAATTGTCTCAAATAAGAGATCAATTGCAGTACTTAGGGATCAAATCCACAGGGAGTTTGGGCAAACAATAGACTATAAGGATTAAAATTAAGCTAAGCAAGTAAATAACAAATCAGTAAATAAAGTAGTAAAGAAGTTCATTAACTGTTATAAGATATATGGGAAAATAGCTAGACGTAGGATTTTAGGCAATCAGATTTGAGTTATAGATGCTAATGGTGTATGAATGAACTGCCGTACAACCCGAATGCAATAGAAGATATCCAGCTCTCGCTCTGAGTCTAATAAGATGTTTAAGTCATGTATTTTAGATCTGGCATGAGAATACAGAACGAGTGTTGATCGATACTACAAAGTGCCGATCGATATTTCTTTAAACAAACATTAAAGCCCTAATGATATGTTCACTAGATTAATCGAACCGTCTCTCGCATGCACCTAACAACCTAGCTTAGCAGAATTATTATCAGGGTGTTAACCCGCTCTCGCGGTTGTCAATTATCTTAAGTTCAAAGTTCTAGTTAGCTACTCTAGAACACAAGCAGATAGATCAATTATGTGAAGGATCCTAATTAAATCACCCTAGAAGTTCTATGTTTCAATAGATCATAAAAACCCTAATAAAGCTAAATCTAACAAACTAACAACTCAGACATAATTAAGCAAGACATAAACTTAATGAATCGTATAAATAGTTAGAGTAAGAAATATTGGAGTTCCAATACAAAATCTCTGAAGGAGTCTTTGATCTTATCTCCAAAAACTACTAAAAGCTTCTAAGAAGAATTATGAATTGTGATATTGTGTAACATGTTGTTTTTCCCCAGACAATGGCTAACACTATAAATATATGTATAAAGTCGGTCAGGGGCATTCCTGTAATATGTGTAACTTCTGGGCTTAAGTCGGTCTTGAATCAAGTTTGGCCTGTCCACTCGCGCAGTGTCGAGCGAAACCAAGGATTACGTGTTGATTGGCAGTTCTTCTGAATCTCGGCTCTGACTTCTGATTTTTTGAACAGCTACCAGTTTCATCTTCCATTATCTCTAAAATTATCCATAATCTCCATATTTCTTCGAAACACATCTTGACTTTAAAAGCCTCCAGAATATACTTGAAACATGACATAAACACTCTACACAGGACTTATACTATGGCCCAAAATTGGTAAATTCCATTGTATATCAGCTCCCCCCCCCCCCCGACTTATCCTTTTGCTTGTCTTCAAGAAAAACATAGAATAGTCACGTGAAAGAGGACTGAAAACGCATGTATACATATTCTTTTAAACTTACTACCATTACCTCTGCAATGTTACAAGCCACATCGAATCAATGCCATCCAGCCAACATCTTAGCTAATACCCCTGACATACCCCTCTACCAACCTCAATTCTTACATAAAAAGGTGCAGACTTTATCTTGAGAGTATCGATAAAAGAACACATGGAATCTAACTCAAGAAACTGTCTTAAAACAATTGAAGTCTTCTCAAATCCCATTCTTTCATTCTCTCTCTTCTCTGAAATTATTTATCCTTTATTTTTCTTATTTTTCAATTTTTCTTTTTCTTCAAAGTGTAGGCGAATATATGGGTCACATAAAATGTTCCTACCCCTCGCTTCCAACAATGTGTGATCATCCCATTGAATTAGAATAGTGGGACATATGAAATTTTCCTACCCTTCTGCATCTCAGGAAATCCTTTCAATCATTTCTTTTTGTAGATGTCAGAGAGAGAGAGAGAGAGAGAGAGAGAGAGAGAGAGAGAGAGAGAGAGAGAGAGAGAGAGAGAGAGAGAGAGAGAGAGAGAGAGAGAGAGAGAGAGAGAGAGAGAGAGAGAGAGAGAGAGAGAGAGAGAGAGAGAGAGAAGGGAACCAGAAACACAAAGACTTTTACCTTCTAGACTTCTATGGGGAATTCAATCTAGTGTTTACCAAGCCCCAAGAAAAGCAAATAAAGTTGATTATGTTGGAGGTCTACTTTGGTTCCTTCAAACATTCCCAGCAAGCAGGGATGTTATTGTCTGGTGATCCAATTGGTATTTCCATCCGGTGCACCCTGCAATCAGTAAATCTACGAATGTTGTTAGAGAGTAGTTAGATAATAAGTAAACGAAAAAGTTAATCATCCTCTTCTTGACTCTATAAAACTCAAATCAAATCTTAAAACTCAAAATAAGACACAAAGTTAGTAAACTACCTCCCCCAAACTTAAAACAACATTGTCACAGTGTTATGAAGTCCGAGATTGGTTGAAAAATAAATAGGAATGTAAACATTAACAATGAAGAAAGATTATACCTATCAAATAAGTGTCGATCTACATAGTGAAGTGGCAATCGATGCCTGAGTTGCAATAATATCGACCGTCACTGGCCAGTTTGTTGTTCGCTGCTCATACAATCTTTGTCTTCCTTAGATCTTTTTTTATATGAAATAATTAAACCACAAAAATTCAGTAATAAAATGAAAATAAAACCAAATTTCGAACATACAAATGTGTTGGTAAGTGCTTGTTTATAGTCTTTATCTATAGGTTTTGGACGTGTTAGGATAGTATGGAGGTAGCTGAATACTTGTTGGGCAACAAGTATCAACATCTTCTCTACTCATCCGGAACCATGTGCCTATAAAGCTTTTGAAGGCGTCTTCTACTTTGGTTTTATGCTCTTGCTGTCGCTGGATAATATTCTGTGTGTACACCACCTTAAGCTCAAGTTCTTCCTTTCATATTCTCAACCATCCAATGCTGTTTTTTAGAGGGTAGTATGTTGCATCCATCCTTCGCAAAAAATCATCGAACATCATCTCTTGGTCTTTAACAACCTAAGCTATCATCTCTTTGAATTGATATCTCATATATGTCTCAGGTTCTGGCCGATAAGGAGGGTTAGGAAGGACTCCAGGCATCTGAAAACATCTCTCACACTGTGGTAAACTCATATAACGACCTCCCATACTATTTGCCATCTCAAGTATTGATTTTATATCCTCCTTTGACACATTGATAATTCTTCCATCCATATTCTTTGTGTTGCCCTCCATCTCTGTAAACACCATAATCATATGGTGCTATTACATGCACTTTCTTCTAGGGGTGGCAGCTTCAACTATGAACGTTTCTTGAAGCTCTGGAATCGCATAAGTGTCAACTGATGCTGGTTGAATGTCGATCGACACTCCATCATCATCTTCATTCTCGCGTCCAGAACAAAATAAACCGCAGCCACAAATCTCGGGTCAGCACCTAACTCAATGTAGGACGTGTGCTCCTTGATCACTAGAACATGGTCATAGAAAGCATTCTTGTGTATAAGTGTCAGGCATTGTCTGCATGTCGCAAATAGCTCCTACATCTGACTTTTCTAGTCTATCTGATTCTCCATAGCATGAAAATCCACCAGAACTAAGGCAGTGTCGAGTAATCCACAAAAGTGAATGAGTTAGCAGAAGGTTCTATCTTCAGATTCAACTGAGTAGCCATCACCAAAGGAATGATGGTTATTGAATAACCCATATCGCATAGTGCATTCGGATATATCTGCCTTCCAAAACTGCATGGAACCACAAACTTTCGAGGGTCATTTTCTTCTTCAGTATAATCCTCTCCTTCATCTTGTCTCTAAGCTGATGGAACATACGCTCAGTGTCCTCTTCTGTCTCTTTGCTTTCTCTGAAAAATATCCAAAGCATGTGCGTGTAATAAGCCTTATTGAATGGTACATGACGTGGGTGTGTTTATTGTTCTAGCAAGGTATAAATATCCTAAACAATTAACTATCAAATTAACCCTTAATTCTAACACACAAAACAATACTCTTGCCAAGAGAGATCAGGTGTAGTACTTAGGGATCGAATACACAGAAAACAATGGCACACAATAGCTTTCTTATTCCTAAAGGTTAAGCTAGGTGATTATATGTATTGGTAACAAGTAATCAGTCTAAGGAAATATTCTTTATTCGAGAGTGTAGATGCAATATGGAAATATGCTAATAATGTAATTATGTAATTATGGAATTATGCTAATGATGTGAATATGGAAATATGATACTAAACTAACTAGATGTAAATATAAATATGCTAGATCTATGATTTCAATCTTAATGAATTATAGGGAATAAGAAGCACGGATATGTTAATATTCTAGAACTCAAATATTAACTATTTTGACCCTTTTAACTGCAACTCTCGTATGAGAGCAAAAGGAAAGACCATCGATCGGCGGCGAAGGCCTGAAGTCGATCGACGGTGAAATAAGAAGGAATTGTGAACGAGATTTGATATGTTCACCAAGCTAATTAGACCAGCTCTCACATGCGCCTAACAACCTAGTTCAATGGAGTCTATTCTAGCACAGAACCTACTCTCGTAGTCGTCCATGTCCTACTTTCAAGATCCTAGTAAGCTACTCTAGAATGAAAGCATTAAGCACAATTCAATTGATGGATATTAACTTAACATAGAAATCTTACTTTTGGGCTAATCCATGATTGTTATCATTCAACCCTAAATCTAGTTGATAACTACTCAGACTTAATTAAAGTAAGAATAATAATTTGAATATAATGCATAGATAAAATCTTGGGGTTCCAAGACAAATCTTCCTAAGGAGCTATGAATCTTCTCCCCTAAAACTATAATAGAATACTAAAAACTCTAGAACCTTGCACTGTACGTGCGTATGTGCGTACGTCTCTCTCTGTCATATATAAAGTATAAATATCAAACCCTAAAATATAGGTCAAAACTCATCCAGCGGTAAACTTGTAATCTTGTGTCTTGTCTCTAACTTGGGCTCAAAATCATCTGTTTGCGAATTGGTCATCGATCGATGGCAAGTAGTCAGCAGCGATCGATCTTGGTCATGTAACATTGGTTGATGTCAATGATCAACTACAAATTATTCTCCTCTAAATTCTCCAAGTATCTCCAAAATTTACTTGGACCTGTAAAGACCTTAAAATATAGCCTAGACACACATAATAGACCCTGAGTCGATTCACACGAGGCCACTGAGTCTATACTTTTCACCGTCTATTGATTCTCTTTGGTTGGTGTCGATCGATGTGAATTAGAAGTGCCGAGTGATACCAACTTTTCCACACGAAAATCGCTATCTTAGGGCTTTTCTCTCTTGACTTCCTGCAAGAAATCATCATCAATCAATTCATTGACGTGGTGTCTTTGCCCAGCCTCGATTTTCTCCTTAATAAAACTCTCATGCTTCTTAATGGTCTCACTTTTTTGCATCACTTGATTCTCTAATTTCTTCACATGAGTGCTGAGGTTTTCGAACTTGATATTGAGGTTGAGTTACAAACCGTCTATCTTCCCATTGAAATCCACAGTCATCTTCTGATTGGTCTCAAAATCTCCATGCGTTAGCAGCTTAGGGTTTAGCTTCAGGTTGAGCTATTGCAGCGTCTGCTTCTGCTTTTGTATCAAGGATTACAGCCCTCTGATCGTCTATCTTTTGAACTGTTGTTTTACGCAGATGACCGTTGAGGTCATGCAAGTCTCGATTCTTATTATGGACCTCAATTATAGGCGCAACCATCTGAACTCATTTGCCGTCGTCGATCGATGCGGGTGAGATGCTGTCGATCGATGCTAAGTGATCAATGTCGGTCGATGCTAGAGTTCTGATGAAGGTCGATGCTAGAGTTAAATTCCCTGATGTGTTGAACCGGCATGATCAACGATTTAGGGAAGATGCTGGTAATTTCACAAGCAACTGCGATACGCTGTGAACAGACATGAAAGAAGTTCAAAGTCAAAAATGAACCAAGTCTTCACAGGAAACCGTAAGATATCCTCCGAACTCAATAAAAAGTTAGGTCTTATATACTCAGAAATGACAGAAAAATTTGAAACTTTGAACGAATACATTAAGAGAATCGACAACCAAGTGGCGAGCAACGCTATGTCCATCAGGAGAGAGGATGGAACGCTAACCCCAGGAAACAATGCAATGTCGTAGATTTACGAAGAGGTCGACAACGCACCCCTGGCATTAAAGAAAGTATCACCATCGATGAATTCGAGCAAATCACGACGAACGAAAACGAAAATGAGAAATTGCATCCCATTCCACTCGAAATATACGAGAAGAACCCTGATATCCTCCCTGAACCCGATTCACTTGAAAAAATGACGATCTTTAGGAATTAATTATTGAACCTAAAGGAAAAGGCACAGACGTCGGAGACGTCGATCGACACCCCTTACCGGGCAGCGAGCGACGCGCTGAGTCAATAGTCGCTCAACACTCGGATCATGGAATCGATCGACGCCCTGACCTAGCACCAACCAAACCGGTTAGGAAAAAAATCTACCATGCTAACCCCCCCCCCCCCCTTTCCTCTGAAAAATGCTAAGCAGAAGAAGCAACAGCTAGACAAAGCAATATGCAAGAAAGCGTTTGACAAAATAAACATTGAGATGACACTAAGCGATGCCATTCACATCTCATCCGCCATTAAGCAGTATGTGAAAGATGCATCATCACAAGGATTCCATGAATCAGAATATTGCATGATGATGGTATCCGAAGAGGTGAGTGAAATAATTAGAGGAAAAACTCCATTTAAACTTCGTGATCCCGGTAGTTTCGTTCTAGACTGCACTATTAGCGATACGAGATTTCAAAAATCCCTCTGCGATTTAGGCTCTAGTGTAAACCTGATGCCTTACTCCGTTGCAGTCACTCTTGGGCTAACTCAATTTCAACCTACAAGGATCACTCTCGTTTTAGCTGACAGATCCACTAGAATCCCGGAGGGTGTACTTGAGGACGTACCCGTACGCATTAATAACTGCAATATACCTGTAGATTTCATAGTGTTTAAATATGAGCGAGAACCTCGAAATACAATTATTTTAGGAAGACCTTTCCTGGCCACCGCGGGAGCGATCATTGATGTCAGAGGAGGACGTATATGCCTCAAAATCGGGAAAATACTGATGGTTTTTGACATGGGGAAGATAATAAAACAACCTTTGACCGACGGTCAAAACTACCATATTGATCATCTTTCTGATATAGTTGAAGAATCATTCTTAGATATGTGCTCGAACGAACCTTTAGAGAAAGCAAGCAAATCCCCTGAAGGCGACATCCCTACGTTAGAAGATCACGCTAAAGAGTATACAAGGTTAATGGACGCCACATAAGAAATTTTCAATATCGATATCGAAGATCTTGATCTGTCGACCCCTATCGTTCAACACCCTAACGTCCCCATCGATCAACAGTGTATTCCGACTGACGATTGGAGCAAAGCTAAAGCATCTAAAATCGAACTTAAACCACTTCCAACTGGCCTTAAATATGCTTTTCTTTATGACAACTCTTATCTTGTCATCATAAATGCCGATCTGAGCAGTAGAGAGCAAGCACTATTTCTGAATAGACTGCGAAAGCACGGCAAAGCTCTCGGATATTCGCTAGATGACATACCGGAAATTTAACCCGATTTATGTATGCATAGGATACACCTTGATGACGAATCAAAATCATCCATCGAGCATCAGAGGAGATTGTACCCTAACCTGAAGGAAATAGTTAAAAAGGAAATCATGAAACTCCTAGAAGCGGGCGTCATTTATCCGATCTCAGACAGCAACTGGGTCAGCCCGGTCAATGTTGTCCCAAAGAAAGGAGGCATTACCGTGGTAAAGAATGACAAAGACGAGTTGATCCCGACTAAAACTGTCACCGGACACAGAATGTGTATCGATTATAGGCAGCTAAATGCTGCCACACTAAATGATCATTTCCGTTACCCTTTATCGATCAGATGTTAGAAAGACTCGCGAGCCACGAATACTATTGCTTTCTTGATGGATATTCCGGATTCTTCCAGATCCCCATACATCCGGACGACCAAGAAAAACCACCTTTACTTGCCCCTATGGAACGTTCGCATATCACAGGATGCCATTCGGGCTCTGTAACGCCCCTGTGACCTTCCAAAGATGCATGATGTCGATATTTACGATATGATCGAAGAATTCATGATGGTTTTCATGGACGATTTCTCAGTATATGTTCCAAATTCAAGACATGTCTTGATAACCTGTGTAAGGTACTAGCTCGATGTGAAGAGTAAATTTTGGTTTTGAACTGTAAAAATGCCAGTTTATGGTTAATAGCGGAATTGTCTTGGGACACAAGTTCTCAGCAGCCGGAATCGAGGTGGACAGGGCAAAGATTGACGTAATGACTAGACTGCCGCCACCAACTAATGTCAAGGACGTTAGAAGTTTTCTAGGACATGCTGGATTCTATACGCGATTCATAAAAGATTTTAGCAAAATTACTAGACCCCTTACTGCACTTCTGTGCAAAGAGGTGAAATTCGATTCTACACTTGAATGTCTCGAAGCCTTTAAAGAAATCAAGTCAGCACTCGGGTCCGCCCCTATTGCCCAAGCACCGGGTTGGAATTTACCTTTTGAGATTATGTGCGATGCTAGCGATTTTGCTGAAGGCGCTGTGCTTGGGCAGAAAAAGGACAAAAAGTTGCACACTATATACTACGCTAGTAGGACCCTCAATGAAGAACAACGCAACTATGCGACGACGGAAAAAATAATTACTAGCTGTAGTATTCGCCTTCAAAAAACTCCGTTCGTATCTAGTCGGTTCCAAAGTAGTTGTTCACACCGACCACGCAGCATTAAAATATTTAATGAACAAAAAAGATGCTAAGCCGAGGCTTTTACGTTGGATTCTACTTCTCCAAGAATTTGATATAGAAGTAAAAGACAAGAAAGGAGTAGAAAACGGAGTCGCAGATCACCTGTCACGAATTAGAGTAGATGACGAAATCCCTATAGATGATTTCTTACCCACTGAAAACGTCTACTTAGCAGAATCAACTTTCATCTGACGATCTTCAGCGCCTTGCGTTCCACCCAGCTGAGCGCCACAGCCACACCTCACCCCTCAGAGTGCGATGCAGAGGAGGCCTCCGCCCAGCACACCCGGTTGCACCAGCCGCAGCGGACGAGCCAGCACAGCGGCCTTCATCTCTTCCATCCTTCCTTGTGATTCCAGAGATGCCCATTCACGACCATGGTGCTTTCCCGCGAGTCGTGGTGGATGCGCTTCGAGCAATATGGGCTAGGGTGGAGACCATGTCACGATGCCAGTGCTTCAGCCGTCCTAGGACACGAGCCAGATCACCTCCAGTACCACAGCAGCAGCAGCAGCAGCAGGACCAGGACACATCCGACGAGGAGTAGTCCTTTCGATACTCTTTTATCTTCTACTATATCTCCTTTTCAGACATATACTTATGTTTATTTATTCATGTTGCATTTCTACTTTTGACTACTTATTTATATATGAATGTTTGATCTTATTTTCACCATGTGTTTGAGTGTCTAACAAAACTAACCTAGAGAGAGATGATCAAAATGGAGAGTAGACACACACGATTCAGTCTGACAGCATACCATCGATCGATGCCTCCATGTTGCTGTCGATCGAAGATGGCTTAACATAGCGTAACGAGTTTCTAACTTTATTGACTAATTCAACATCTATTATATATATGAAGGTATCATGATCGCTTGAATTACCCATCAATCTGACACCACACGTTCATCATTGATTGTCGATGATGGTTTACCATCGATCGACGCTCACCCACTGCCATCGATCGATACACCTAACAGTGTTGGTATATTCGACTATCGCTAACACTGTTTACTTATGATTTATTTTCCCATAACCAATCCGAAGCGGAATACACTAGGGACAGTGTTATTTAAGTCTGGGGGAGGTTCGCTGATGCTATTTAATTTATTTTGAGTAGTTGAACTTTATTTACTATATCTATATAAGTTTTTCAAAGTTTTATCGAGTCTAGAAGAGGACTATGATCAGAAATTTATTATTGACTTACCACACTTTAGCACCATTCTTAGAAGGTTGTTTGTAGAGATTACTAGAGATACCAAAGTGGATCATCCTGCCACTATATCACACTTGCTTAGAAAATTTGGAGAAACCGAAACTGAATTCCAACACTAATCCTGACATTATTTGCTTGCTTTGGGATTTGGTATACATTAGATTGGATTCCTTCTGGAAGTCTGGAATGTAAGAGTCTATGTGCTTCTGATTCCCCTCTCTCTCCACTTCAGATTAGAAAAAGGAGTCAAACAGGATTTGGTGGCTACAACCATTAAAGCTTGATTCATATGATCCTAGAAAGAGATAAAGGTCAAATAGAAGTGAACAAGATCTGGTGGCTACAACAATTAGGCTTGATTCATGGAAGCGTATCCAATTATCTCAGTCAATTAAAAGAAATAAATGATTCCCTCAAAAGAAGGAAGACATTGACTGAGAAGAAGTGAGAAGAGATAGAGGAAAGGAATCAGAGAAGGCTACATGTGTGTTCAGATACTTGCAGAGGTAAGAGTCCATATGTCCCTTGATCGATACTCCCAAGGTAAAGCCTGCACTTTTAGTTTATGCAAAGAAATGAAATCAGTAGAGGGGCGAGTCAAACTAGTATTTTCTAAGTTACTGATAGAATGGATTTGGTTGCTATACTAGGATAGGGTATATAGAGTTTCTCTATAATTGACTTGATAGGATTTGGTTGCAATAAAGTGAGGTGAAAGTTATACTTAAACATTATGTGAGTCTTCGCCTTTCAAAACTTCTCACGTAGGCTTTGTTTGCTTGAGGACAAGCAAAAGTTATGTCTGGGGGAGTTGATATACTATGGATTTTACCTATTTTACCTATGATATATATAGTATATTTAGAGTCGTTTATATGCATTTGGTATTGTTTTATAGCATTTACATGTATAGGTACTTATTGGAAATAATTGGAGCTTTTAGACTATTTTGAAGCCATAAGGATTGGCCAGTAAAGACCAAGACTCGGATCCAGATCTATGAGTGGACCATCGATCGACGTCACTCACTGTGCGTCGATCGACGCTGAAGTTGGCAGAAAGATTGAGAAACTACAAATTTTACCCTAAAGTCTCATTAATTGCAAGACAAGTCCTTGGCCGAATTTAGACTATTTATTAGGGTTTTCTATCTTTGTAAAACCTTAACCTCTATTATTAAGAAATTAGACAGCCACAAAATTACACCAGAGTTTTAGAGTTCGAACACATTGTTACATCTATTGGAGAGAAAGATCTTATCATCATTACTGAAAAGATCTTGAACTCCTTATCTTTTTACTCATTTTATTTTATGCAATTTATTCATAATTTAGTTATGTTCTTTATTGCTATGTCTGAGTAGTTCTCTCTTAGATATAGGGTTACTTAATGGTAGTAACGTATTGGTGATTTTATAGAATTGTTACGGTAATCTTCTTGGTTCTTTGTTTAAGTTGCACTTAATGCTCAGTTGAATTTGATCACTTCAATCTTAGAAATCAGGGTTCTATAGAGCAAGCGAGATCTTGGTTATAAACTGAAATCATTCTTAAACAATCTGAATAACTAGTAACAAACGAGAGTTGAATTAAAAGTTTAGAGAGAGTAAAGTGGGAATATAGGGTTAATTTGAAAGTGAAATAAAACCTCACATCAGCAGTCCATGATGTAAGAGATCCGGGTGGTACCTGGTTGAGACAACATGAAGCATCTCCAGCAAGTTATTACTTGAACAACTTATAGAGAAGGTAGTCCTTAGGGACTCCATTGGCTTGATAGAAACACTAAATCCTCGAATCCCTCCAGATGATCCCTCTGATGCTTATGTGGTAGCCCATGATAAGGTGTCTGTCCCACAAGTGTTAAGTATGCAGGTTTCAGCTCGAAATCATACCTCTGAAAGGTAGGGAGATGAATAGCAGATCTGTTGGCGTAAACTGATCTGGACGTTTGTAATCAGCAAACGTTCTGGGTCGAGCAACCTTAGCATAAGCTGCAGCTACAGATTCAACAGCTTCTACAATAGATGTTTTTAGGTAGGGATTAGATCCCCTGATTACCCACTCTCTAACCTGCAGCATTATGCAGATGACCCTTGGGATCATGCAGTTCTAAATTCTCATCTCGGATTAGTACAAGATTTGCGTCTATATATCCGTTCGAAGGTCGTTGTTGATCGAGGCTTCAGAAGTGTCGATCACCGCTTGCTCACGACTAGTGTCGATCGACGGAGTAAATTTGTCGATCGATGTTGTTCGCTTTTCTTTGCGGATGTTTCACTCAAGTTATGTAGGATTCGAGTATTCTAAAAGATTAGCTTCCTTGTTGCTTCTGGTACTGCTGGGAATGCACTTGAAAGACACAAGAACTCTTTTTAAGTAACTAAACAATAAAAAAGACTAGACTAAAACCTGTAACCAACTCTACTAGCGAATCCAATTCCCCTCGACAATGGAGTGAAAGTTAATGTAGCTCAAATCACCCTAGAGAAAACTCTATCAAATAAGAGATCAATTACAGTACCTAGGGATGAAATCCACATGGAGCATGTCCCACAATAAACTATAGGAATCAAAATTAAGTTAGGTAAGTAAATAGTAAAGAAGTAAATAAAGCAATAAACAAGTTGATTATCGGTTGTAAGATATATGGGAAAATAGCTAGACGTAGGGTTTCTGGCAATCAAAATTATGAGTTATAGATGCTAAGCGTGTATGAATGAACTGTCCTAGAACTCTAATTTGATTGTAAGATATCCAGGTATCTCTGCGAGTCTAATCAAATGTTTAAATCATGTATTCCAGGTCAGGCATGCGAATACGGAACGAGTGTTAATCGATAGTACAGAGTGGCGATCGCTACTCATTTAAACAAGCGTTAACACCTTAATAGATATGTTCACTATATTAGTTATATCATCTCTGGCATGCGCCTAACAACCTAAATCAGCATAATTATTATCAAGAGTTGAACCCACTCTCGAGGTTGTCAATTATCCTAAGTTTGGGGTTCTAGTTAGGTACTTTAGAACACAAGCAGTTAGATCAATTCTTTGAAGGATCCTAATAAAATCAACCCAGTAGTTCTAGTTTCAAGAATTTAACAAAACCCTAAAAACCCTAAATCTAATAAAGTAACAACTTAGACATAATTATGGAGGACATAAACTGAATGAATTACATAACTAGAGAAAGTAAGAAATACTAGAGTTCCAATACAAAATGATTAAAGGAGTCTTTGATCTTCTCTTAAAAAACTTCTAAAAAGCTCTTAAGAATAACTATGAATTGTTGTAATATGTAAGGTGGTGTTTTGCCTTAGAAAATGGCAAACACTATAATTATTAGGTATAAAATCGGCCAGGGGCAATCTTGTATTATGTGTGACTAATGGAGCTTGAGTCGGTCTTGAATCAAGTCTGGCTCGTCTATTCTCATGGGTGTCGAGCGACACCAAGGAAGAGGTGTCAATCCACACTTCTTTGGAATCTCAGTTATGACTTCTGATTTCTTGAAAGCTAGGAGTTTCCTGATCCATAAGATCTAAAATGTTCCAATCTTCTCATTGCTCCAAAACATATTTGGACCTAAAAAGACTCTAAAATAGACTTGAAACTTAATATGAAGACTATAAATAGGATTTATACTTTGACTAAAACTGGTAAATTCCATTGTATATCAACTCTCCTTGACTTATCCTTTTGTTTGTTCTCAAACAAAACATAGAATAATCCTGTGAAATAGGTTTGAAAACGCAGATACTCACATTCTTTTAAACTTACTATCGTCATCTCTGCATGTTCCAAGCCACATCGAATCAATTCCAATTTATAGGCATGTTGGACAAGTTGATACTCTCTTGAAGCTCAGCCTGCTTCTTGTTTCTTTTTCCTATTTTCAACAACTCCCTTGTCGCTTTGAGCTCAACTTTCTACATATGGTTTATTTTGCTTTCACAAAAAAAAAGACTTTGAAGATTTATGGGTAGAAGATAGATTCACAAGAGATTCTTCTCTTTTTAGTGAAAGATTTTTCAACATGTTAGTAAGGTCCCTAAAGGGACACTTGTATACCCATAAGCTCAGGTTTTTATTAAGAAACATTCAGATAATATGCTATGGATTTTACCTGTCTTCATATGTGCTTTTGTAGTTACTATTATATGTGCATGTAGTCTTTTTTAGCGTCCTTTCAGGTCTTAAGTATGTTTTGGAGAAATGTGAAGATTATGGAGCTTTCTAGAAATTAATGATGAGGAAACTCGTAGCTGTTGAGGAATCAGAAGTCAGAGTCGAATTTAGGAAGTGTGTCGATCGACAACACCTTGTTGGTATCGCTCGACAGTGACGCGAGTGAATGAGCCGATTTGAAGCCTAGAAGTCCCACATAATTGCAAGACTACCCATGGCCGACTTAATACCTATTATTTATGTGCTTTGTCATCTCTTGGCCAAAAAAGACAACATTTTCTATTCTTTTTACAACAAACATATTATTCTAGGGCTTTTAGTAATTTCGGAGAGAAGATCAAGACTCCTTCAGAGATTTGTATCGGAACTCCATTGTTTCTTAACTTTATTCTATTTATGCATTCTTTTCAGATATTTATTATGCTTTGCTTGATCATGTATGACTAGTTCTTCTTGTTAGATTTAGGGTTTTATCAGGGTTTACATGTATTGCCAAAGATAGAACTGCTAGGGTGAATCCATAAGGATTCTTCATCAGATTTGATCTCACTGCTAGTGTTCTAAAGTAGCTAACTAGAGCCTGAACTTAGATATAGATAAATACGACAGCGGGATCTGTACCTGACAATAATTTTGCTGATCTAGGTTGTCAAATGCATGCGAAAGCTGGTCTAGAATAGTTTAGAGAACATATCGATTACTACGATAATGCTTGTTTAAGGTAGTATCGATCGACACTCTTACCATAGTATCAATTGACACTCGTTCTTTGCTCACAGATCGATGGCTGGACAAGACATAGTCATCTTATTAGACTCGCAGTGTTAGCTGGATATCTTGCTTTAGTATTCAAGTTCTAGGAAGGTTTACCACACATTCTTAGCATCTATATTACAATACTATAACCTGAAACCCAATATCAACCTATTCATTATCATAAGTTTACAAACCAATTCTCAATTAATCTCTACTGTTTACTGCTTTACATCTACTTGCCTAGCTTAATCTTAATTTTTGTAATTCTATTGTGTGCCCACGCTCATTGTGGATTCGATCCCTAAGTACTACAACTTATCCTCTTATTTGAGAGAGTAAAGTTGCTCATAGGGTAATTTGAGTGATAAAATTTGGCACCGTTTCCGGGGAGCACTGGATTCGCCAGTGACAAGGGCTACGAAGAGGATGTGAACCACATCAGTGGTACTGCTTTTCAGATTTGTGGGAATCAAAGTGGAAACAATAACTCTGGTGGCACTGGTCAGAGAGGTAACTACAACCATATTTCACAGCACCAGAGGTCTTACAACAACAACAGCAATATGAACTATGGAGCCTCTTCCTACCAAAATCTTCCACCATCAACTCAAGGAAACAAAATAAAGAGAATGACTGACAGGTTCATGAGGGTCAACAGAAGTTCACAGTGGATTTCAATAGGAAGATAGATGTTGTATACAGCAACATGAATGACAAGTTCGAAGCACTAAGCACCCATGTGAAGAACTTAAAGACTCATGTTGTTCAGACCAGTGAAGTTATGTGAAGGCAGGAAGAACTGATTAAAGGAAGAGCAGAGGCTACACAGAGACACCACGTGAATGCATTAGTAGATGATGATTTCTGGCAAGTGGTGAAGGAGGAGAAACTCCAAGAAGGAGACTTTCAAGTTCAAAGTTCTATGTCCATCAGCGATTTTCATTGGTTTCGATCGACACCCGAGATTGACTATCATTCGATATCCAAGACAAATCAAAGATAGACATCAGACATCGAGCACTTATTGACACCTCATATTGAGTCCATAGGATCTTGGGAAATGGCAAGCATCAATTGACACCCACACATGTTCGTCGATCGACACCCACCGGTTACCTACCGTGTGTAATTGCCAAGTATTGATGTAGAACGTCTGAATGCTTCAAGATACTTATCTAACACATCAAAAAAAAACCTACATGGGACACTAACCAACAACATTAAGATGCACCAAAGCCTATGATCATTGACCATTGACATGGGTGTGTTTTTATTGTTCTAGCAGAGTATAAATATCCTAAATAATTAACTATCAAATTAACCCATAATCCTAACACACAAAATAATACTCTTGCAAAGAGAAATCAGGTGTAGTACTCATGGATCAAATCGACAGAGAACAATGACACACAATAGATTTCTTATTCTAAAGACTAAGCTAGGTAATTATATATATTGGTAACAAGTAATCAGTTTTAGGAAATATTCCTTATTAGAAGGTATAGATACAATATGGAAATATGCTAATAGTGTAAATATGGAAATATGATAATAGACTAACTAAATGCAAATGTACATATGCTAGATCTAGGGTTTCAAGATCAATGAATTATAGGGAATAAGAAACATAGATATGTAAATACTCTAGAACTCAAATATTAACTATTTTGACCCTTTCAACTGCAACTCTCGTATGCGAGCAAAAGGAAAGACCATCCATTGACGGCTAAGGCCTGATGTCGATCGACGGTGAAATCAGAAGGAAGTGTGAACGAGATTTGATATGTTCACCAATCTAATTAGACCAACTCTCGCATGAGCCTAACAACCTAGTTCAATAGAGTTAATTATGGCACAGAACCTACTCTCGTAGTCGTCCATGTCCTACTTTCGAGATCCTAGTTAGCTACTCTAGAATGAAAGCATTATGCACAACTCTATTGATGGATATTAACTTAACCAAATAATCCTACTTTTGGGTTAATCCATGTTTGCTATCATCCAACCCTAAATCTAGTTGATAACTACTTAGACATAATTAATGTAAGAATAATAGTCTGAATATAATGCATAGATAAAATACTGGGGTTCCAATAAAATCTCCCTAAGGAGTTATGAATCTTCTCCCCTAAATAGATCCTAAAGCTATAATGGAATGCTGGTGCACACAATATGCCACTGGCACACCGCACTCTCCCCTTATTCTGGTGTAATACACAAAGTATAAATATAAAACCCTAAAATCTAAGTCAAAACACGTCTAGCGGTAATCTTGTAATCTTGTGTCTTGTCTCTAACTTGGGCTTGAAATCGGATATCTGCGATTTGGACTTCGATCGATGGCAGATGTGCAACATCGATCAACCTTGGTCATGTAACATCGGTCGACGCCAAGGATGTGTCGTTGATTGATGGAAATCTTGTACTTCAACTCTCTAAATGATCAGCTACGGATTCTTCTCTTCTAAATGATCCAAAAGCTCCAAGTATCTCTATATATCTCCAAAACATACCTAGACTTGCAAAGACCTTAAAACATAGCCTAAACACACATAATAGACCCTAAATGGAGCCTATAACATGGCCTAAAGCTGGTAATAAATAGGCTATATCATGACATTATTTGCGTGCTTTGGGATTTGGTATACACTGAGTCGGATTCCTTCTGGAAGTCTGTAGGTAAAAGCTTGTGTGCTTCTGATTCCCCTCTCTCTCCCCTTCATATTTAAAACGGAGTCGAACAGGATTTGGTGGCTACAACCATTAAAGATGGATTCATATAATCCTAGAACGAGATAAAGGTCGAAAAGAAGTGAAAAGGATCTGATGGCAAAACCCATTAGGGCTTGATTCATGGAAGCCTATCCAAATATCTCAGTCAATTAAAAAAATAAAGTGATACCCTCAAAAGAAGTGAGACATTGACTAAGAAGAAGTGAAGAGAGAGAGAGAGGAAAGGGATCAGAAAAGACTACCTGTGTGTTCAGATACTTGCAGAGGTAAGAGTCCATGTGTCCTTTGATCGATACTCCCAAGGTAAAGCCTGCACTTTTATTTTATGCAAAGAAATGAAACTAGTAGAGGGGCGAGTCAGACTAGTATTTGCTAAGTTGTTGGTAGAATGAATTTGGTTGCTATACTAGGATAGGGTATATAAAGTTTCTCTGTGATTGACTTGATAGGATGTGGCTGCAATAAAGTAAGGTGACAGTTATACTTAGACATTATGTGAGTCTTCGCTTTTCAAAACCTCTTTCACATGCTTGTTTGCTTGAGGACAAGCAAAAGGTTAAGTCTGCGGGAGTCAAGACTTCAATATCTAATGTAGAAGATGACCATCTCTCGCTGCGAGTCTAATCTATTGACTAAGTTCAATGTCTCAGCTCTCGCTTGTTGACACGGAATGACCATCGATCGATGGCAATGATCATGCGTCGATCGAAGGCAATGATCCTGCGTGGATCGATGGTTTCTTGGGTCAAGCTTTATGATCTAATTCGATAAGTTCATTAGATTAACTAAATCAACTCTCGTTTGTTTCTAGCAACCTAGCTCAAAAGGATTAATTTCGGTAGTAGACGATGCTCTCGCTTGCGCCTAACTATCCTATGATCAGGGTTCTAGTTAGCCACTCTAGAACACAATTCTATTGGTATATCTAATAATAACCCTAGCAATTCTATTGTTTGGCTAATCCATCACTACCAATAATAAACCATAAATCTAGTTGATAACTACTCAGACATAATTAAAGTAAGAATAATAATCTAAATATAATGCATAGATAAAATACTGGGGTTCCAATACAAATATCCCAAAGGAGTTATGAATCTTCTCCCCTAATAGAATACTAAAACCCTAAAACCTTGCATTGTGCGTGCGTCGTACGTATGTCGTACCCCCCTACATCTATCTTTTCTCTGTCATACATAAAGTATAAATATAAAACCCTAAAATTTAGGTCAAAACTCGTCTATGGGTAAACTTGTAATCTTGTATATTGTCTCTAACTTGGGCTTGAAATCAGATGTCTGTGAATTGGTCATCGATCGATGGCAAGTGGTCAGCATTGATCGATCTTGGTCATGTAACATCGGTGGATGTCAAGATAGTGCTGTCGATCAACGGCTTTCTTGTATTTTGACTCTCTCAATGATCAGCTACAGATTATTCTCTTCTAAATTTTCCAAAAGCTCCACGTATCTCCATATATCTCCAAAACGTACCTGGACCTATAAAGACCTTAAAACATAGCCTAGACACACATAATAAATCATAAATGGAGCCTATAACATGGCCTAAAACTGGTAATAAATAGGTATATCAACCATGCTACAAAGGAACAAGTTCATAATAGAAAGAAGCACAAGGTTGCTAAGCATCAAAGAAGAAAACCTAATGAGAAAGAGCTGGATCGTTTCACCAAGAGGATGATGAGGATTACTGTAAACATGCCATTCGATGAAGCTTATTGGGCCCACCGGTTATGGGTGTTTTAGAGAGAACAAGCAGAAATATGAGGACATTGAGCATATGTTCCATCAGATCAGAGAGAAGCTGAAGCAGAGGATTACACGGAAGATGAAGAGTGATCATGGGAAGTTCGTGGTTCCTTGCATGATTATAGGTCACAGCTACCATATTTCCCTATGTGACACGGGTTCTTCAGTCAGCGTTATGCCCAGATCTATGGCTGCGTTTATGAGTCTGAAGATAGAACCTTCTAGTGATTCATTCACTTTTGTGGGTTGCTCCAAGGTAAATTCAAGAGGGATTGTCAGAAACCTTCAAGTACAAATCTGCAATGCCCTAGTTCAAGTATATTTTCATGTTATGGATATTCAGATAGACTGGAATTCTTCTCTATTACTTGGGAGAGCCTTCATGGCTAATGTGACATAAAGATAAACAGACTATATCCGTCTCTCATCAGTGAGACTGAATTCTATGACCATATTCGTGTGGCCAGGGGAAACACGCTCTTTATTGAGATAGAAGATGATTTAGGGTTTGTGGCAATTTGTTATTCTGATTAATGTCGTAGAGTACGAAGACGATAGATAATCATTAATTGATACCTAACCAGAAGCATCGATCGACAGTCTTGCAATTCCAGAATACCGAGAAGCATTTTTGGTTGAAGCCATAATTCCACCTAAGAGAATAGTCAGTGTAGTAACATCCGTAGAACGTGAAAATGAGTATGAGTCATCTATCGACACCTAACATCCGTCATCGATCGACACCCCAGCATTCCTAGAGTCCGGACGATTCTACACAGAACAACCAGCTACCCCTCATAGATTCAGAAGATCTGTGATGTCACTCAAATTACCCTAAGAAGTGACTTTTACTCTCTCAAATAAGAGGTTCACACAATAAACTATAGACTTTTCAGTTAAGCTAGGCAAACAGTTTATTAGGCAGTGAATAAAGTAGCAAGTTGATTGATTGGTTGTTGTAACCAATAATGCAAAATAGCTAGACTTAGGGTTTCAGGCAAGTGGATTATAGAGGATTGAAGCTAATGGGATCAATCCTATAACTCGATATCTAATGTAAAAGATGACCAGCTCTCGCTGCGAGTCTAATCTATTGACTAAGTCTGATGTCTCAGTTCCCGCTTGTTGACACGAAATGACCATCGATCGAAGGCAATGATCTTGCGTCGATCAATGGTCTCTCAAGTCAACCATTAAGACATAATTGATATGTTCACTAGGTTCCTTCGATCAACTCTCGTTTGCTTCTAACAACCTAGCTCAATAGAATTATATCATGTAATAGACAATGCTCTCGCGTGCGCCTAATTATCCTATGATCAGGTTTCTAGTTAATTACTCTAGAAGCAAGAAATAAGAAAAATTCATATGATAGATATAATAAATCACCCTAGAAATTCTACTTTTTGATTAATCCATCAATACCATTAACAAACCCTAAACCTAGAACATGATCTTTGACACATAAATCATATATGAATAGAATCGATATAATATAAAACTAAAGGAGTTCCAGGACTCTGAAGGAGTTCCTCCCTTCTCCCATAACCCTAGAACAATGAATAAAAGAAAGCTTGCTTCCTAAAAAATATAGAGACACAAAAATAGGGTTTTAACTCGTGCAGGGGAATTATGGTAATTTGTGGTGGTTTTTGGGCTTAAGTCAGTCTTGAAACAAGTCGGTACTATCTTCTGGGATCACCGTCGATCGACACTATGGCTGCGCCGCCGATAAACATTCATTCACGTTCTCGACAGCTTCCCCTCGCGAGGCAGACGTACCTCTCTCTAGTAAAACATGCATAACTTTGGCTGTAGGATCATGATTGACCTAAAACCGGTGGCATTAGAAAGATAACTCAAAGATCTATCATCTATCAAAATATCAGCTTTAATCTCACCGTGGGAAGGTCTCCATTCATAGCTAAACATCTGACGCATCTTCGCAGTTTTGCATCTCTAAAAGCTTCAGAATCACCAAAGTTCTCCAGAACATACCTGAACCTGAAAATACTGTGAAACATACTCCAAACACATATAATAGACTCTAAATAGGGGTGATATCATGGCACAATAGTTGTAAATATCATGCCTTATCAACTCCCCCAGACTTATCCGTTTTCTTGTCCTCATGCAAACAAGGCAGCCTGTGAAAGAAGGTTTTGTAAAGCGAGGACTCACATAATGTTTAAGTATAACTGCCACCCTACTTTGTTGCGACCACATCCTATCCAGTCAATCACTGAAAAAATTTATATAGCCTATCCTAGTATAGTGACAAATCCATTCTACCAACAACTTAGCAAATACTAGTCTGACTCACCCCTCTACAGATTTCATTTCTTTGCATAAAATAAAAGTACAGGCTTTACTCTAGAAGTATCGATCAAAGAACACATGTACTCTTACCTCTGCAATTCTGGACAACTAGGCACAAAGTCTTCTTTGAACCCTTTCTTCCCTCTTTTCTCTCTTCTCTGAATCTTTTTAGATTTCAAATCCAATGATCAATGTTGTTTAACACAAACATTATGCCATCTTTTCTTTTCTTTTTTCTTTTCTCTTTTTCTTTTTGGGCAAAGTTGTAGGTGAATAGTAGGGTCATCAGTAGCTGCCAACAATGTGTGATCGTTTCACCGAATTAGAATAGTTGGGTCATCGGTAATGTAATTACCCCTCTGCATCTCGGGAAGTCATCTCAATCTTTTAAACTTTTAGGTAGATGCTGAAGAGAAAGAGAGAAGGGAACCAGAGGTGCAATGACTTGTACCTACAGACTTGCAGAAAGAATCCGGTCCAGTGTATACCAAGCCCCAAAGCAAACAATTAATGTCAGGATTAGTGTTGGAAATCAGTTTCAGTTCCTTCAAACTTTCTAAGAAAGTGTGATGTAGCGGGAAGATGATCTACTTTGGTATCTCTAGTAATCTCTGCAAATAACCTTCTAAGAATGGTGCTAAAGTGTGGTTAGTCAATAATAAATCTTGATCATAGTCTCTTTCTTGATTC
Source organism: Moricandia moricandioides (assembly GCA_905132885.1). NCBI lineage: Eukaryota > Viridiplantae > Streptophyta > Magnoliopsida > Brassicales > Brassicaceae > Moricandia > Moricandia moricandioides. The sequence goes on from CAJHQQ010000359.1 coordinate 59,883, forward strand.
AATAATTATTTTTTTGAAAAAACTTATATATATATAGTAAATAAGACTCAAAATAAATCCAATAGCATCAGCGAACCTCCCCCAAACATAACTTACATTGTCCCAAGTGTAATCTGTCCCGAATTGGTTAGGAAACACCAAATCATAAGTAAATATCTTAAGAGAGAAACTCGATACCAGAATCTGTAAAAGAGTATCGATCGATGTCACGACAGTAGCAACAAGTATCGACCGCCACTAAACTATGTTGATCAACACTCATATCAGCAGGCAGGTATGCTCTTTTTGCTTGCTAAATTTCTGCTTATGATTTATTTCTCCCACCAATCTTGGACTGTAAAACACTAGGAACAATGTTGTTTAAGTCTGGGGGATGTAGTTATAGACGTTGTATTTTATTTTGAGTGTTAATTTTATTATTTTATTGACTTTTATAGAGTCAAGAAGGGGATGATGAACTTTTCAATTGTACTTATTATCTAAACACTCTCTAGCACCATTCTTAGATTTACTGATTGCAGGATGTAACAGATGGAAATACCAAACTTGATCGCCTGCCAGTAAATCCACACTTGCTGAGAATTTCTGAAGGAACCAAAGCTGACCTCAGACCTATCAACTTTATTTGCTTGTCTTGGGGTTTGGTATACACTGGATCGGATTCCTCCTGAAAGTCTGAAAAGGTAAAAGTCTGTGTTTTTCTGATTCCCTTCTCACTCTCACTCACTCACTCAATCACTCTCTCTCTCTCTCTCTATCTATCTATCTTTCTCTCTCCCTCTCTCTCTTTATCTAGAAATAGAAAATAAAATATTGAATTTATAAGTTTTCAGCCATAGTATAAGTCTTTTTTAGAGTCTAATTTGAGTATTTTCAGATTCAGGTATGTTTCGGAGCAATGTAGAGATTATGAAGCATTCTAGATCTTATGAATAAGAAACTCATAGTTGTTCAAAAAATAAGAAGTCAGAGCTGAGATTCTTAAGGTTTTGGAAAGAAGATCAAGAACTCCTTCAGAGATTTTGTATTGGAACTCTGGTATTACTTACTATATCTATTTATGCAACTTATTCAATTTATCTCTATATCTTGTGTAATTATGTCTAAGTAGTTATGTTGTTAGATTTAGGGTTTACTAGGGTTTAGATGAATTATTGAAACATAGAAATTCTAGGGTGGTTTATGACGATCCTTCAACATAATTGGTTTGACTGTTTGTATTCTAGAGTAGCTAACTAGAACAATGAACTTAGGATAATCGAGAACCGCAAGAGTGGGTTCAACTCATGATCTAGATTGTTAGTGGCATGCAACAGGTGGCTTAGTTAACCTAGTGAACATATCGATTAGAACGTTAATGCTTATCTAAGGAAGTTGATGTACTCAAATTACCCTAGAGCAACGCTCTCAAATAAGAGAACGATTGCAGTACTTTGGGATCATATCCACAAAGACTCGATATTTCACACAATACTCTTTAGCTTAATATTAAGCTAAGTTAAATAATAGAAATGCAATAAATAACAAGAAAGTTAATGGAAGCAATAAATAATGAGAGTTGTTTAAAAGATGGAGGACGGGTGCTAAACTTAGGGGTACGTTTAGGTTGTTAGAACTATAACCGATAGATTTTGTTGGTTAAATCTTAGAACTCGGGTGCAATAGTAACATATACAGCTCACGGTTTGAGTTTATTCAGATGCCAAAGTCCTACATTCCAGTTGTCGCGTGCGAACAAGGAATGAGTGTCCATCGATACTTCCTTAGACAAGCATTAATGTCTTAATTGATATGTTCATTACGTTAACAAAACCGGCTGTCGCATGTGCCTAACAACCTAGCTCAGCATAATTTTTATCAGTATTTCAACTCATTCTAGCGGTTGTCAATTATCCTAAGTTTAGAGTTCTAGTTAGCTACTCGAGAACACAAGCAGTTAAACCAATTCTGTGAATGATCCTATTAATTCACCCTAGAAACTCTATATTTTAGAAGTTCATGAAAACCCTAGAAAGCCCTAAACCTAACAAGAGATCAACTAAGACATGATAGATGAAAAGAAAAAACATAGAATGAACAGATATAACAAAAATCAATAGAAGAACCCAAGGAGTTCCAAGAGGACTCTGAACTAGTTCCTCTCTTCTCTCATAACCTAAAGGAAAACCTAATATAAAATTTTAGCCGTAACAATGGCTTAGAAAACATATATATAGGGTTAGTTCACGTCCTGAGGTCTTATGTAAATCAGGGAAACTTTCGGGAAAAGTTCTAATTATCAAAACTTCATTTAAATACCTCGGTTCTCTGATTTAGAGGAGTGTCGATCGTCATCCAAGGTGGTGTCCTTCGACACTCCTTGGATCTCTTGAATTCTCGACAGCTTCCTCTCCCGAGCCAGATAGACCCTTCTTCAGTAAAACGGGCATACATTTGATAGAGGATCTTGATTGACCTCAAACCGGTGGCATTGGAAATCTAACTCAAGGATATATTTTGTTTAAAAATATGAGTCTAATCTGACTGTGGGAATTTCTCAATCCATAGCTAAACTTCTGGTGCATATGCACAATTCTGCACCTCAAATAGCTCTAGAATCCCTAAATTTCGCCAAAACGTACATGAACCCTGTATAACACAAACAGCACGAAAACGACTAAACACATATAATAGACTCCAAAAAAAGACTTATACCATGTCCTGAAAGTGTTAAAAACCATGCTATATCAGAAGTATCGATCGACACTCGTTCCTTGTTCGTATGCGACAGCTAGAACATAGGACTTAATCATCTGATTATGCTTGCAGCGAGATCTGGATATTTTACTATTGCATTTGAGTTCTAGGACGGTTCATCAAACACTCTTAGTATCTATAACTCATAATTCTAATTTCCTAAAACCCTATGTCTACCTATTTTATATATAGCTTAAAACAACTTAATCATATTGTTTACTGCTCTATTTACTGTTTTAATAATTATTTCCTAGCTTAATCTAAATATCTATAGTTTATTATGTGTTCATTCTCCCTATGGATTCTATCGCTAAATACTACAGTCCGGTCTCTTATTTTAGATAGAAGATTTCTCTAGGATAATTTGAGCAATAGCATCTTGCAGTTAAAACCTTCCTCCAACCAATTCTCTATCACACTTACTCTATCACTGTCTCTCAACCAACACTTGACCAGAACTCAACCAAACACAATAAGCCCATCGCCTCTCGTCCTGCTCCCTTGTACAATTCGACGATTACTCCATTATTTCGACCATCACTCATCCAGAACTATTGAGGGACAATGTCTGACCTTAAGACTATCTAGTCGAGACAATAATCCACTCGACTGGTTTCTTTTTATTTCTAACTGGCTCAACTTTCAATTGATCTTATGGAATTTTCTCAGCCTAAATCAATATACACGGGATGGTAATTACAATCAGTTGAGATAAATTCCCTTCTTTCATCATTACTGCGAGTATGAGGCTACTTGCTGCTCCAGGGACTATAATGGTGCAAATTGCTCTCTCTCTCTCTCTCTCTCTCTCTCTCTCTCTCTCTCTCTCTCTCTCTCTCTCTCTCTCTCTCTCTCTCTCTCTCTCTCTCTCTCTCTCTCACACACACACACACACACACAGGATCTCACAATCTTTGACGTTAGCAGGAAATTTCTTTCCAATTCTCTGTTAGATGATACAGTCAAAATTAAGTTACAGGTCAAAATGTTTCTTCTTCTCCTAATCTTTGAGATTTTTTTTTTGTCATTGTAGGATTGAATTCATGAATCTCTCTGTTTTTTTATATAATTAGAAACCCAAAATATATTGTTATTATGTAAATTTTTAGATACTAAAACTGATTATATATGAAAACATCCAAAATTATGATATTCGTTTGTGATATTGTTTTTTGAACATCAAAAGGCTGTTATATTACTCAAGCTTGAGGTGATCTGGGAATCCAGACCGGAATAGAACAACCAACAAAAGATAGATCACAATAAAAAGTCTGTGAAATCCTAGCTAAACCATCTGCTTTCCGACTTTTCTCTCTTAGAATGTATGATATCTTAAAATCTCGAAATCTTCTCTTCAGTAAAGCACATTTCGCAAGATAATTGGAGAAACTCGGCCAATCTTTCGGATCCTGAACCATTGACAATAAGTTCTTGTAGTATGTCCCAAAATGTTGGTAATCGGTGTTTTGTAGCATGCTCTCTTTCGCCGAGAGTAATGCCTCCATCACTGAATGAAAAGAAGACATACAGTTTTCTTTAATTTTCAGCCCTATGAGATTTTTATTTCATGATCCATCCTTCTGAACCCAACCATAACCACTGCGATTTGCATCAGCTATCCATGATCCATCCACTAGACAAGTTTTTTACAAGCTTAGGACTTGTGTATTTGTTTAAGTAGTTTGACTTGCCACTATGGGTTTTTTGTTTGCTTCAAACCAAGCATTGCACTTGCTCTCTACATGTCTAATCAACTCAAGCGGATCCCTTTGAGATCCCTCTAAGAAGTTTGTCACTGTAAGCTTACATATGTACCAAATAATCCATGGGTAAGGATCTTTGTCTAGGTCCGGGTCTTCGATCTCATTCTTCCCTAAGAACAAATAGTCTAAGTTTGTAAAAACACTCGCCGTTGGAAACGTTCCTAGACACAATGGTGTTGAGGCAAGGGCCCAAGATTGCAAAGCACGTGGGCAATCAAAAATAGCATGGTTAACTGATTTATCAGGCTTTCCACATCTATGGCAATGGTTATTAGTTATCACAACACATACACTAGTAAAAAAAGGAACATAGCCACAAACTTGCTACGTTATTTTCGTAGAAAAAAGAAATAAGCTACGACATTGCCATCTTTTTGCTATGAAAACGGAAAGCGTGGCAAACCGTATCAATTCGTAGCAAATATTGCTACGCTTGCTACGAAACGAAACGTAGAAAATATTTGCTACGAAACAGATACGTGAACTCTAAACGTAGCAAAGTCTTGCTATGAAAATGACACTGGAATATAAGTGGCAATTTGCTACGATCAAAAACGTGGCAAGTGTCGTAGCAGCCCACCGAAAGAAACGTCCCACCAGATTTGTGGCAAGCTTTGAAAGTCATGTCCCCTCCGTCCAACAATTCGCTGGCGAAATAATGCAAGATATTTTGGAGGCTTGCTACGTTTATTACCATGTGAAAAACGTAGCAATATTCGTAGCAAAGCGTAGCAAAAAACGTAGCAGTTTGCGTAGCAAAAACGTGGCAAATTCGTAGCAAGGTTTTTCTATATAAACAACCGACCACACTTCACTCTTGTTACAACAAATTTTATATCAAATTTTGAGGGAGGATTTATTCAAGGGAGTTAAATATGTTTGAGAAAAAACAAGAGATTCAATTTCTAATTATTTTTATTCAAGAGAGTGGATGGATCAACACATTGATCCAATCACTAATTCTGTTTCTCCCGAGTTTAAAAAAGGTGTTAATGTTTTTATTGCATTTGCTTCCAATCAAAATTCTTTTATTGAGGGAAAAACCATGTTATGTCCTTGTGTAAGATGTCAAAACCGAAAGCAATGTGACTCGAGAACCGTTTATCGCCATCTTTACCGGGTCGAGTTCAAGAGTAATTATTATTTATGGACAAGCCATGGAGAAAATTACTATGACGTTAGTGAATCATCGACGGGAGCCCAATTTATGGGAGAAGAGACATCACTTACGGAAGAAGAGATGTATCAAGAGAATTTCCATGATGTTATAGGAGGAGACACTGGATAAACTCATCTTTTGGAGAATGTGATGGAAGCGCCCAATGAAGAGCAATATGAAGATAGCGTGTTTCAAGCATTTGAAGCCGCTAATCAACCATTATACGAAGGATGTGTTGAAGGTATTTCTCAATTATACTTGGCATAACGTCTAATGAAAGTAAAAACCGATCATAATTTACCTGAGACATGTTTGGATGAGATTTCACAAACTTTTAGAGATGTTTTGCCACAACCAAATAAAGCTCCTGCATCATATTATGAGGCAAAGAAGTTGACAAAGGCGCTTGGTCTCCATGTTGTGAAGATTGATATCTGTGAGGATAACTGCATGTTATTTTGGAAGGAAGATAAAGAGTTGTTGGTGTGTCGGTTTTGTGGGAAAGATAGATATCACCAGAACCATGGAAGGGGGAAAAGGCGGCCAAAACAAAGAATGTTTTACATGCCTATTATGGAGAGGTTGAAGCGGTTGTACCAACTTGAGGCGACAGCATCACAAATGCGATGGCACGCGGAACATGAGCCGCCAGAAGGAGAAATGCATCACCCTTCAGATGGAGCGGCTTGGAAGCATTTTAATGAGGTATATGCTAATTTCGCTGCAGAAAGTCGGAATATATATCTAGGGTTAGCAACAGATGGATTTAATCCAGTTTGTATGAGTGGTGAAGCCCACTCGGTCTGGCCCGTAATCATGACACCATATAACTTACATCCCGGTATGTGTATGAAAAGAGAATATTTCTTTTTATCAATACTAGTGCCCGTGCCAAGACATCCAAAGAAGAGCATTGATATATATTTGCAGCCGTTAATTGAAGAATTGAAAAGTTTGTGGAGTCACGGAGCAGAAACATGTGATATCTCGAGGAAGGAAAGATTTACGATGCGAGCCGCATTAATGTGGACAATTAATGACTTTCCCGCTTATGGCATGATGTCAGGTTGGATGACTCATGGTCGTTTAGCTTGTCCATATTCTTTAGATGATACAAAGTCATTTTGGTTGCAACATGGAAGGAAACATAGTTGGTTTCACTGTCATCGAATGTTTTTGCCTAGAGAGCATCCTTACAGGAGAAATGTCCAAGCGTTTCGAAAGGGGAAGACAGTAACTGATGATCCTCCACCATGGTTGACGGGGGAAGAAATTCTCTGGGAAAGAATTAACAATATCAATGGACTAAAGAAAACTGTTGACTGTGGAGGAAATGGACACGAGAAACCTGCGAGCAACATAGAAGGCTATGGCAAAGATCACAACTGGGTGAAGAAGAGTATATTTTGGGAGTTGCCGTATTGGGAAAACCTTCTTCTTCGCCACAACGTCGATTTCATGCACGTTGAGAAAAATTTCTTTGATAACCTTATCAACACAGTGCTAAATGTTCCCGGGAAGACAAAAGATAATGCAAAGTCTAGGATGGATCTACCTGATTTGTGCAGAAGACAAAATTTGCATATTCAAGATGATGGAACGATGCCAGTCCCGATATTTCGGTTGTCCAAGAAAGAAAAAAAGGAATTCTTGCGATGGTTGAAGGATGATATAAAATTTCCAGATGGGTACGCTTCAAAGTTTAGTAGATGTATAAACGAGACAAATTCGAAGCTTTCAGGCCTTAAAAGTCATGATTGTCACGTCATCATGCAACGACTTCTCCCATTTGCGTTTAAGGAACTGCTTCCCAAAAATATCCATATCGCAATTTCAGGTAAATTATTTTTAAAAAAAATATTTGTTTAAGTGTTATTAACCAGTAACTAAAAATGTTTTGTGTAGAGACAGCACTCTTATTTCGGGATATCTCTGCAAAAGTACTAAAGAACGAAGATGTTGCCATTTTAAAAGAAAACATTGTTGTGAAGCTTTGTAATTTGGAAAAGATTTTTCCACCTTCGTTTTTTGATGTCATGGAGCATCTCGCAGTGCATTTGCCAGACGAAGCTGCTCTAGGTGGCCCAGTGCAATATAGATGGATGTATCCTTTCGAGCGATACATATACCATCTAAAGAAAAAAGTTAAAAATAAGGCACATATCGCAGGTTCAATTATTGCTCAATGTCTTAATGAGGAGATTTCTACAGCTTTTGCATACTACTTTGGGAATCCAGAAATGCAGGGTCAAGTTTTGCAGTCTGGAGATATTAGATTTACATATAATGACCAAGATGTGCCAAATATGTTTTACCATGACGGTCGAGTTAGTGGAAAAATAAACGAGAGGTATCTAACAGATGATGACTACACTGTGCTGCAGACCTTTTTGATGCTCAATTGTCCTACATTTGAGCCTTACGAAAGGTATTTTCAACTAATTTTTATATGTTACATTCTAACAATGTCTATTGGAAGTCATAATCTTACAACAAATACAAACATGATGTTTGAAGAGTTTATGATGGACAGAAACCCAAATATTGATGGTGATGATCTACAGATAGCGAAAGACAACCACTTTGCGGAATGGGTTAAAAACTATGTAATTTTTTTGATATTATTTCACTCCCAATGTGAATTTATCATTAATACACATAACAGGTTAACGATGCGAGCGCCCAATATACTTTTCCGTTGTGGATGTTGGATTTTGTACAAGGTCCAAAACGCAAGTATAAGGCTTGGCCGATTTACTTCTCACTAGGATACTGCTTCCACACACATAGCCATGGCAAAGACAAGAAAACCCAACATTATGGTGTCCAAGTTCGGGGTACAACGGACACTGACTATTTCGGGTTAATCGAGGAGATAATGATGGTTGAGTATTCTTGATCTGTTGGCTTTAAGGCCATTGTTTTTAGGTGTAAGTGGTTTGACACAGTTATAGGTCGGGGGATTCGAAAACATAAATCGGGAATCGTCGATGTGTCTCCACGCTGGAAGTACGAGAAATATGATCCCTTTATCATGTCTGGTAATTGTGATCAGGTTTTCTTCATTCCTTATCCGTAGATTCGCCGCACATCAGCAAACGATTGGTGGGCATGTACGAAACTTGTGCCTAGAGGGGTTCGAGAAACTTCTGAAGATGCTCTTACTGCAGTACAAGATGATAAACACAACCAAGTTGTTGCTGAAACTGGAATGTTACGAATTGAATCTCATGTTGTCGAAGATGATTCAGACTATGATGCGACACCAGTTGTTCTTCCCAATGATGAATACATATTTGAAGATGAGTTAGAACAATTATTTACCGATTCTGATTCAAGTTCTTAGTATAATTAAAGTATGATATATGAATGTATAATTAATGTTTTTAGTATTTGTATGATATATGAATGTGTAATTGATGAGTATATATGTTTTTTTTTAATATATGAATCTATAATATATGAGTGCATATTTTTTTAAATATGTGAATAATTATAATTATACTATCTCTCAAATAGTACTTATACCCTAAATAAACCTTACCTAAATCCTACCTATACCCTAAATAAACCCTAATTACCGCTAAATCCTATCAATTTGGGTTTTGGCTCCAATTTTTGGGGCCAAATTGGTTTTGCCTCCAATTATTTGGAGCCCAATTTTGACACTTAGAAAAATTAAGTGTACCACTCTCTCCACTCTTATTCTCTCTGTCTCTCGATCTCTCTCCACTCTCCACTCTAATTTCTCTTGATCTCTCTGGATCTCTAATCTCTCTCGATCTCTAATCTCTCTCGATCTCTAATCTCTCTCGATTTCTCTTGATCTTTTATCTCTCTCGATCTCTAATCTCTCATTCTCTCTTCTAGCTCTCTCTTCCATGACGAACAGAAACAACAATCGTCTTGCTCGGCCTCGCTCTCCTCCTCTCACGAACCCAACCAACAACCGTCATGCTCGTCCTCGCTATCCCGGCTTAAATCTTCCAGGTTAGGTTTCTATTACTCTTGATTTTAGGTTTTGCATGTTCTAGGGTTTTGGTTCGGATCCGATTTAGGATTAGGGTTAAGTTTCGGATCTGATTTGGGATTAGGGTTAGGGTTTCAATTTGATTTGGGATTAGGGTTAGGGTTTCGATTAGATTTAGGATTAGGGTTACGGTTTTGATTTGATTTGGGATTAAAGGTTTCGATTCGATTTGGGATTAAGGTTACGGTTTTGATTCGATTTGGGATTAGGGTATTCTTTCGGTTCCAGTTTGGGATTAGAGTTAGGGTTTTGATTTGATTTGGGATTAGGGTTTCGATTTTATTTGGGATTAGGGTTTCAATTTGATTTGGGGTTCAGGTTTTGATTCGATTTGGGATTAGGGTATTGTTTCGGTTTGATTTGGTTTCAATCTTAAAGCTTCTTATGTTTCTCATTCTACAGATGTGAGACACGTGAGACCCCAAATGAGAGCCTCGTCAATGCCTTCTGCAATGACTCCAAGTTCTGCTCAACCAACGCGACCTCCTCCTGGAAATGTCTTCTCTTCAAGTTCAGCTGCTAAAGCTCCTCCTCCAACCTATGTGGGGAGAACAGAAAATGCTCTGCTACGTGCTCCATCCAGAATTAACCAGCCACACCTCCATCCTGATAAGCTCAATGGAGCATTATGGTAAGTCATATTTAAGTATTAAGTCTCATGGAGCATTGTGGTACATGTCTAGTTAAGCATTGTGGTATCTAGTTAAGTATTGTGGTATCTGCCTAGTTAAGTATTAAGTGTGATGGTTTACATTGTCTTTGCAGGTTCGGAATCGATCCAGAAGTTCATACTTTTATCCGTGCAACATGGCAGGGAAACTACTAGGGGCCATGGCAAAGCTAGATAAAGGTTCCTGAAGAGAAGATAAATGCTTGGTGGCACTCATTCATTGTAAGTGATGATTAACCATTTCCATTCCTATTGTTAAGTATATATTTGACAACTAATCAATTCTCTTCGTTTGTAGCAACAATACTACTGGGAAGACAAGTTTCATGATGAAATCTACTACAAATGGAAGCTTCAGACTCAAGTGACTATCTGCGGACGCATAAGCCAAAAAAGGAGAGACAACAAGCAAACAAAATACATCAATGCCACAGACTGGGCAACAATCCTTGCGAACTGGTCAACAGATGCAACAAAAGCCTAGAGCCAGTCAACAGCTGATTCTCGCACTTCTGCTTCTCCAGGGTTAAAGATGCACGTCCATGGTGCAGGACCACGCACCTTTGCAAATATTGCCTATCATGCGGTAAGATTTCCATCTCTACCTTCGTCCATTTTCCCTTTATTTAACTTGTCAATGTCAAACTTGATGTTGTTCCCTTCCTTGTAGGTAATTGATCAAGGTTTGGAGGAACCACTTTCTTATCCAGACCTTGTGAGGAAGACTCACACCAACAAAGAGGGGATTTTCATGGATGAACGAGCAGAGGCACTGGTTCTAGAGGTTGAGAAAGCCGTTGAAGAGATGCTACATAATGGATCTCCAGTTGCCAAGAGTATATCAAGGTAATAATCTTTCATACTCATGATCTTTGTTTCTTCTTGCTCTTGTATTTCACTTGTAACAAGATCAGAATGCAATTTTATGACTGAATGTTCTATGTGGTACTGTTAATTGGGTTTGTGTCTTTTTCAGCGTGCACTGACTCGCAGGGACACCATCTACGGACTTGGCAGTGTGCAATACAAGAACTGCCATTCTTCTGAGTCTGTCCCTACTACACTCAAGCGTAGCCTGGACTTAGAGATGCATGTTTGCGGCTTGGAGACTCTTGCTGAGGAAGTTAAGTCTGATCTCAATGCTTTCAAGACTGACTTCAAAAAAGGGATGACTAAAACCCAATCATCTCTCGACATGATTCTGCAAGTTCTACAGCCTCTAGTTCCCAATGCTTCTACCTCAACTGCACAACCAAGTCAGCCTCAACATCAGTCTCCACCTCAACCTCAAGCTCCAACAACAGCTCCAGATCAGTCTCCAGCTCAAGGTGAATCACAACCTAACCATCTCATCACTGGTAACCATTATGAACTAGATAGGTGGTGCACTGCAGAACTAGGTTTGTAGGTTCTAAATGTGGTTGGTTTGGATGTTTGGATGTTTTGAATGTTTCCTTTTGAATATTTGGGTCTGTTGTAATGAACCTTTTGAGCTTTTATAAAGTTCATTATGTAATATAATTTTGTTTATGTTTCAAAAAAAATATTCAAATTTGATTTTTTTTGAATCTTCGAAATACTAACAAATGAAAAAAAAATTGAAATTTCGTAGCTAGATAAATTACTACAAAAATAATGATACCAAAATTGTAGCAAGTTGCTACGAAAACGACAGTAGCTTCATCGTAGCAAGTTGCTACGAAAGATATCGTAGCAACATCGTAGCAAATTGATACGAAAGAAATCGTAGCAACATCGTAGCAAATTGATACGAAAGAAATCGTAGCAACATCGTAGCAGCTGGCTACGAAATGGTTCGTAGCAATATCGTAGCAAGTTGATACGATTTTGCTACGAAAAAAATGTGCTACGATCGTATAGCTACGATTTGAAAAATGTGGCTTTGTCCTAGCAATATGTTCATATAGCTACGAAAATACTCTCATAGCCACGATTTTGAGTCGTTGCTATTTGGTTTTTTTACTAGTGATATGACGTCTTGTTAAATTCCATGTAACCGCTACATAACCTGACACCAACTGCCATATAAAATGCCGGATATTTTGTGGTGCGTTTATTTTCCGGGAAAAGGCCTTTAGCCTAGTATTACTTGGTTCCCCTACCAAAGATGGTGAATTTGCTTCTGACGCCCGTAACTGTATGCTCTAACGGTAATACCTTCCTAGTAATATTGGTAAATGATATTTAAAGTGGGAAAATATATTGGTTTTTCAAAGTTATGGTATTGCGTTATATTACGGGTAGTTAACTGAAATAAACATTAATATTTTTTTTGATATATTTATTAAAAATAAATTTTCAAAAATCTACTACAAGAATATATTAACATCCCAAATTAACGTTTTTCTTTATTTCACAATTTTTAAACTGAAATATAAAATTATACACATGTAAGAAAAATAAAAATGCCATTTATCATAAAATACTTTTCAACTAATTTAGAAATTTATATAGAACAGTGAATAAAAGTTTTCTTAAATTCTAAACTTAACTGCAACAAATAATTTTAATGCATGTGAATTTAAATAATATAAAATATAAAATACATAAATTATCATTGCAAATACAAATTTTATTATATAAAATTTTGTAAACATAAATAATATAGCGGTTTAAAATCTGAGGTCGATATCTATTATATAAAAAAAATCTCCAATTTTCTTTCAATTGGGTCAAGATCAGTCGCATGCATTAAACATAGCACAGTTAAGAACATAAAAAGTCCTTTGTAATAATATTTTAGCTAGTAATATTAGAGTATTTTATAGGAAACTTTGTTTTGTAGATGATTCTATTTCGGTCTATTTTTCAAATGAATTCAAGTTTACGAAAAAATGATTAAAAATATATAAAATAATAATTAAAATTGGTTAAAATTATAAATAAGAAATTAGTTTATAGATCTTTGGAAGATTTCAAGATTGGATATGCTGAAAGTTAGTTGGAAATAGATATCTTCAATAGAAATGAATATAAAATCATTAAAATTATAAATGACATAACATCAGTGATATGATTTTTTTTTCTGGTATCTAAATTTTAGTTTCTTTTTTAAGAAATAATATAAATTGCATATTCGTGGTAAAAAAAGTTTATTTTTTATAAATAATAAATAGAAAATTGTAAGCGTCGTTATTTTAGGTTGTACAGAACCAAACACTTGGCTCTTTTTTTTTTTTTTGAAACACCAACCGAACTCTTGGATAGTTATATTAAACATGCGAGTTTGATGGGACTTCCAAGTGGAGATAAGTCCAATGAATATAAAATAAAATAAAAAATAAAAATCCGTAACTAAATACAGAATTGAAAACCATAACCATCCCTGATTTATTTCTCCCCAAATCCATGGAACAATAACAGAATAATATTTCAACTGAATTAAATCGATGGGAAAAAACACTAAGCTAAAAGATAAACAAAAGAAGAAATCATCATGATCATTAGGAAGAGTTTCGATACGGACATATTTTCGATTCCAGATTTAGATGGCGAAGGAGCAAACATTGTTGGTGACGGAGCAGTAAATGTTGGCGGTGATTGTATAATCGTTGGTGATGAACGGGCTTTAGCCGCAGATGAATGGCTACTTGCAGGTGAAGGGGTAACAGACGGTGATGGTGTGGTTATTACTGGGGCTAAAGTGGACGATGGTGTAGTTGTCCGTGGTTTCGAAGGAGATACTGCATAATTAAGTAGAATATTAATTTCAACAATTTAAATTTAATAAAATATATGACTCATTAACCAAAAACAGTATCTCTTATTCCAGCAGTGCAGTTTACTAGTGAAATAACTTGTTAGTCGTGATAGTTAGAATCATCCTAATTTTTTGAAAGTAAGCAAATATTCATTAGATAAGGAAAGATAAACAATATACCACAATGAGGATCAATAGGGATGTTACAAGTAGAAGGCATAGCAAGAGCTCTATTGTTAATCAAATCAAACCCCATTGCACGACTACTCTTCAACGCAACGCATAGACAGCTAGAGTTATATTCAAGAACAATTTTAACCCCATCGCAACATGTTTTAGTCGGACTAAGATCAGTTGATCCAACTGTCAAATACGAAAGACAATCAAACATGCCGTAAACAACTGTGGAACAATCATTGTTTGATGGTTCAGATGATGGAGAGAACACAGGTGACTCCGACGGCGACATGAATGCAGCGGCATCGTATGAGGATAGAAGTAGCAAGACATTAGATAGAACAAATAATTGCTTCATTTTTTGGTATCTCTTTTCTTTTGAGTTTGATTTGTTCTGTTGAAGCTTTTTACTGGGAGATCAACAACTTCTACGTCTATATATAAGGTTACGATTTTATTATTTAGAATAAAATAATTTTCTGTAGGATATTCTGTTTTTTTTTTTTAAATAGTTATTTTTCTAAGATTTTTTATCTGAATAATAATTAATAATTTGAAACTAAATTAAGAATATTTCGGCATTTTCTAAGAATTTTTTAATTAGTTTTTAATTTCATATTACTTTTAAATTAGTAGATATTGAAATTTATTCAAAAAAATCATAAAATTTTGTTTGATTCGGAAAGTTCATTTATACCTCTCTTTCTTCTCTCCTCTCATTTCTACTACAGTCGTGCTAATGAGTTTGTTTTAGTTACTTCGAGATGAGGGCCTCTTGATATAAAATTTGTGTTGATGATCGAGAATAATGTTTATATTTGTAGGTTTAATGACAACATTTAGCATTGATGATCTTGACACAATCAATCTGGAACAACAACAAATTGAATGATTCCGAGTTCGGGAATGGGTTTGAAACGATATATGATCATGTGTTGTCAATGCTTTCGTAGGTTTGAAGTGTTGTGGTGGTAGATAATGATCTTTAAAGCTCTACCTTATGTTGTAGAGTAAGATAGAGTGTGATACATCAGCTTATGAACAAGAAACTAGAAAGATATGGACGTAGGATGAGTTTAAAGTACACTAGAGACTAGTTTCATGAGGATACATTAAATCACTACTGTGACAACCCAACCGAGCATAGCTTAAATGGATAAAGCTGGTCCAGGTGCATCCCGAGTTCGGGAGACGACCCATGCCTATCTCACACAGTCAAACCTGTACTGAAAGATAGTCAAAGCACTAAAAACAATCATTTAAAGCTCTGATATTCGTCGGAGATCATGAGGTCGTTATGATCCACTCTTGATGACCTATAAAATAGGAAAAAGGGAAAGAAGAGGGAGATTTGATTTCTTTGACAACATTTCTATATTTTTAATGCTTGCATACGTTCTTTTTGGGATACCATCTCTATTCATGCTTGAAATCTACTTGTATTATCATATCTTGTTTATACGAAATCATCAATATATAATTTTTCTACACATTTCTTCTTACTCATGACATTAAAAACCTGAATCTAATTTCTGAGGTGATTTTGATATCCATCATTTTGCACTAGAAGGAGGGAGAATTTAACAAGATTTTCCCTCTATATTCCGACGTGAGACATTGATATGTCCCAATATTTACCACTTTTAGACCATGTTATGGAACCTATTTAGAGTCTATTATGTGTGTCAGGGGTTGTTTTAGAGTGTTTTCAGGTTCAAGTATGTTTCAGAGAACTTTGGTGATTATGAAGCTTTTTGAGATGCAGAACTGAGAATACGTTTAAGATGTTTAGCTATGGATGGAGATTTTCCCATGGTGCGTTCAGATGTTTAGCTATGGATGGAGATTTGCCCATGGTGCGATTGATCTAATATTTATACACAAGACAGAGCTTTGAGTAATCTTTCCAATACCACCAGTTTGAGGTCAACCAACATCCTATAGCAGAGCTTATGTCCATTTTACAGAAGAGTGGTCTGTCTGCCTCCCGAGAAGAAGCTGCCGAGTAGACGAAAGAGTGTCGATCGACGACACAGCCGTGTGGTCGATGGACGGTGATCCTAGAACACGTGCCGAATATATTTCAAGACCGACTAAAGCCCAGAAGCCACCATAAGTTACCTTAATACCCCTGGACAACCCAAAACCCTATCTATGTGTTTTTTGAGTCATAGTTGACGGCTACGCTTTCTAAGCTTTATTTCATTCATAGTTCTAGAGTGAGGAGAGAAGGGAGAAACTCTGTCAGAGTACTCCTGGAACTCCTTTGGTTTTATTATTGATTTCTATTCTGTTCATCTATGATTTCTGTGAGAACTATCATGTTTGAGTAGATCTCCTGTTGGATTTATGATCTATTAATTGTTTTGATGGATTAGCCAAACAATAGAATTGCTAGGGTGATTATTAGATCAGTCTTCCGAATTGTGCTTATTGCTTGTGTTCTAGAGAAGTTACATAGAACCTTGATCTTCGGATAATTAACAACTGGGAGAGTATGATCATTACCTGAACAAATCCTGTTGAGCTTAAATTGTTAAGGACAATCGAGAGAATGGTCTAGTGATTCTAAGTGAACCTATCGAATCTGATCTTTTAATGATGGACTAAGAAAGCCATCGATCGATGCCGTTTCCATACCATCGATCGACGGTTATTCCGAGTTTGCACACGAAAGTTGTAGACTCGGAGCTTAGCCATAGGATAGATATAACTTATAATATCTTTACTAATTAAATTTCTGTTCTCTCATTGAAAATCCCTAGTCTTCAATACATTATAATTCACTACCTTAAACCCTAGATCTAGGTATTATTATTACAGTTTACAAACCTAAATCAATCAATCACCTACTTTCATTATTTACTTCTTTATTAAACATCTTGCCTAGCTTAATCGCGACTGTATTGAGTTTATTTTGTGTTCACGCTCCTTGTGGATTCGATCCCTAAGTACTAAAAATAAAACTCTTATTTGAGAGAGTAATTAGTAGCTCTAGGTTAATTTGAGCACGTATCAAGTTTGGCACCGTTTCCGGGGAGCGAGAATTCGTCATTAGACTCAATTAATTTGATTTAGTCTAGGTTATTTTTTCATTTTAGTTTACTTGCATAATTTTTTTGTGTGCTTCAGGCAGATACATCTTAGTAACAAGAAGCAATGAGAAGAGTTTTTTTTTTGGGTTTCTTCAAAGAAGGAGCCTGCTGATTCACGCACGATCCGTAAGTCTACGAGGTAGCCATTGATCGACACCCTCCAAGCAGCAGCGATCGACAGCGTGAACCAAGCATCTATTGAGACCAACTCCTTGGTATTTATCGACACCACTTGCGAGAAGACAGAGGACTTCGAAGTGCTTATACTTGAGGCTGACGAGAATGGGATCTTACGAGACGAAGAAGCTCGTCCTCGCAACAGTACATAACAATTGATTAATGCACAGGGTGTTGCGATCCCTGATGTTATTTCTGTTGCTGAGATGAATGAATTCAATATGAGCCGTGAATGGTATGATTGGGTAGCTCAAGACCCCTTTAAGGGTTTGCCTCACAAAGATCCCAAGAAACACATCGAAGAGCTCGAGGATCTAGTCTCAAGTAGCGAGCAGCATGAAATATCTGAATACCACATGCTCTGCAAGATTTTGCCATATTCTCTCTGGAGATGCATTTAGCTGGTTCAGTCAACTGTAGCCAGGATCTCTAACCAGATGGGAGGACACTGAAAGAGCCTTCCTATACGAATTTCTTGATGAATCTGCAGCAGCTCGAGAAAGGGACACAAATGGAAACTGGGACAGGCTAATGGAATGTTGGCAAATAAAAAGGGAAGATCAGATTCCATGACATCTTTTTGAGTACACTATGGCAAGGATTGATGAACAACATGGATCTAAATAGTCAAGCATAGTGGACGATGCTGGAACTGGTGACTCGATTTCAGCATCTATCAACACAACGACCTCAACATTGATAAACACCACCACCTCATCATCGATCGACACAGATTTCTGTTGTCGGTCGACACCTCTTCAAAGTCCTAAAAGATCGAGTTGCTCTCACGAGATTGCGGATTCGACACTGAAGTTTGATCAGTTGATTTAGAGGATTTCTTGGAGCTAGAGGATGAAAAACAGCCTGAAAATTTGGGTCAGAACTTGGAGATGAAGCTTGATGACGATCAGCACACTTCGGGACAATATCTGGAGACTTCACCAAAGGCTAACATCGATTGACACCCGCCTAATGATATCGATTGACACCCACCTGATGCTATCGATCGACACTGCTGACCTGACATCAATTAACACCCATTGCTGGACGAGCTGCTAGGATACATATTTGAGCTGGAACCGATCAAAGAGAGGGCGTGCAAGTCTGAGGCCTCACACCTTGCTGTCCCAGAACATCCACAACCACATATATGCGTAAAAGAGGCTGCTGGTAATCAAAACAAAGAGTGAAAACGGTACATGACCTTGTGAAGTTTGTGGTTCCCTGCATTGTTTTTAAAGTTGAATTTTCTATCCAACCAGATAGAAGTTTGCATATGGGTTCCTAAAATGGGGGATTTGATGATCATTTGTAGGCAGTAACTTTTCAGAGAGGGTTGAGATATAGAAGTGACGTCGACAAAGGCCCAACAGAAGCAATATCGATCGACACCACCACTAGAGTGTCGATCGACATCCCTTGCGTATCAAAGCAGAAGGAGTTTGAAGTGTGTCAAAATATTTTTGATGCAGGAAACCACACAAGATAAGAAAAGTCTGGGGGAAAGAAGAGGAAGAATTAGAAAAGAGGCAGAGGACCAAGGGCGGTCCTCAGCTGTCATTGATTCCTCACTTCTAGATGGTGTCAGAAAATATAGAGTGCGCAGCAAATGCTTCTCACAGCAATTTTCAATGCTTCGAGCACTCCTTATTACTGAGATGATAGACAAACGAGAAGAGTCTATGGAGGCTTTCAGAAAAAGAGTGATGAACCTGAAGAACGTAGTCATTGAGACTTGTTTTGGAGCAAGTTCTCATTTTCATCCGAACTGAATAAGATCTACAGAAGTCAAGCTAATGACTGAAAATAAGCGCTGAGTGGGAGACAACTCACTGTTTGGTAAATTTTAAATTTGGTTTATTTTCATTCATTACTGAGTTTTTTTTTGTGTTTTACTTATTTCAGATTAAAAAAAACTCGAGGAAGACAACCTGCCCTCAACATCGTCCGACAGCTGATCAATGTCGATCGACAAACCATCACGAGCGTCGATCGATGGCCACTTAACGTGTCGATCAACATTCACCATCAACAACTACCGTTTTTTCTTGTTAAATTTTTCCTTATGATTTATTTTCCCACCAATCTTAGACTGTATAACACTGTGGACAATGTTTTTTAAGTCTGGGGGAGGTTTACTGATATATTTTTTCTATTATGGAGTTTTATTCTTATGTGTTTTATTGAGTTTTATTGATTCAAGAAAGGGATTATGAACATATATAAATTTGCAGAGAGTATTAAAGATACCAAAGTGAATCATCATGCCACTATATCACACTTACTGAGAAAGATTGAAGGAACCGAAGCAAACCTCTAACCTAATATTACTCATTTGTTTGCTTCTGGTTTTGTCATAGATTGGATCGGATTCCTCTTTCAAGTCTTAAAGGTAAAACTATGTGGATTGGATCGGATTCCTCTCTCTCTCTCTCTCTCTCTCTCTCTCTCTCTCTCTCTCTCTCTCTCTCTCTCTCTCTCTCTCTCTCTTCGGTATCTATAGAAATAAAAGATTGAGAAATTTACTGAAAAATGCAGAGGGGTAGGTAAATTACCTATGATCCCATTATTCTAATTCGGAAAGGAATGATAACACAATGTTGAAGCGAGAGATAGGTAAATTACCCGTGACCCCATATTATTCGCCTACATTTTATCAAAAATAAAAGTAAAAATAAAAAGAGAGAAAAGAAAAAGAAAAATGAACAAGATGGACTGTATCAGCATCATTAATTCATTGGAGTTATAAAAAAAAATAAAGAAGAGAGAAAAAGGGAAGAAAAAGATCACAGAAGACTACCTATCTGCTCACAAACTTGCATGGGTAAAGAGTTCATGTGTCATTTGATCGATACTCACAAGATAAAGCCTACATTTTTATTTTATGCAAGAAGTGAGATTAGTAGAGGGGTGAGTAAGACTAGTATCTGCTAAGTTGGTTGTAGAATGGATTTGGTTGCTATAATATGATCTAGCTATATATTATTACTGTTTACGAACCCAAATCAATTAACACCTACTTTCATTAATTACTGCTTTATTAAACATCTTGCCTAGCTTAATCGCGACTGCATTGAGTTTATTATGTGCTCACACTCCTTGTAGATTCGATCCCTAAATACTACTACAGAACCTCTTATTTGAGAGAATAATCAGTAGCTCTAAGGTAATTTTAGAACGTATGAGACACACACATCGCTATGGCTGAATCAATCACACCTACAACAAGGGGAAATGGTTCAGTACCCACAACATCGATCACATATAAGGATATTACACCACCTCAGGTATCTACCGAATCACGGTCGTTTATCCCTAATCAGTTGAGTCTCACAGGTCGGATAGGCACCAGCAGTTTGATTGGAAGCCTTGGATTGATTTCACGTGCTAACCGAGCCTCAAGAGACAAGATCAGTAAAGCGATCGTTCTCATGGCAGCGAGATCTGATGCATGGCATACCAAAGGCATTGGAACCATCAAGGAAGATCATGAAGAACCACTCTCCAGTTATGATGAAGAAATTTATAATAATGATCTTTGGAAGATGTTACCAGGAGAAGGAAAATCATTAAGATATTTCATCAAAATATTTAGAATGGCAACTTTTGGCACATGCATAAGAGACGAGCTAGAAGTAACGGTTTTGAGGCTCACCTTGAAAGACGGCTCCGGACTTTATTTTAACCTCATCCTCGACCGAACCAGCACTCTCGAGGATGCCTATCATCATGCTCTGAAGTATATTAAAATAAAAGAAGCATAGGCCTTCTCTCAGACAAATCTTTAGACCTCAACTTTCAGACGAAAAACTTCAAAAGAGAATTATATTGCTAAACGAAAGGGAAATTCAAAAATCATAAAAGCTGGCGTAGTTCGAAAAGTGTTAATGTTATAATGAGTTAAAATCCAATTTAGACAATTTCATAAGGATCCAAAGCAATCTCGATCCCCGAGGATCGCGTTTCAAAGTTAAGATTGAAAAGCAACGTTTCATTAAACAAGATGCAGAGGAACATGACTAACCACACAAAGATGAACTTGTTCTGGAAGTAATGTTGGCCGAGTCTAGAGTCACCAAGGCATTGGTTGATACCGGAAGCTCGGTAAATGTTATTTTCCGCTTGTGCTAGATAGACTCAATCTCCTAATTCCATAAATGAAGGCTGTAAAGCCCCCTCTAATGGCCTACGCCAGCTCGGTAACAAGTCCAACATGAATCGTCCTGCTCCCGATTCATATTGGCGGAGTCGCAGCAAAAGTCAAGCTCTCAATTGTAGATTTCCCATAAACTTATGAAGTGAACCTTGGAACCCCTTGGATAGATGCTATGCGATCTGTGTTGTCCCCATATCACCAATGTATACAATTTCCTTCTCCCCAAGGAAACGAGACAATCCAAGGAAAGAAAAGAATGTCGCCATCAGGCGAGTTAGACTTGGTCGATCCAACTCGCCATCAGATGTTGAGAGAGTTTTTCCTAAGAGATGCAGTCCTAGACGTTGATTCCGAGATTACCGTTTTTGATCCCAACAAACTTCATCCGCAGTGGTGTTATAATCTGATCATTCAAGCCATCAAATCTAAATCTAAGAGCTAGACACTCAATGTACTTTAAAGAGTACACACTGCAATCTCCCAGGTTCTCATTTTAGGGGATCTTCTTGTGCCTATGAAAAGTGAACTGCATTTCACTGTTTTTTCTCATTTAGGAGGCAGCATCTTGTTAAGCATAGATGGCATCAGTTTTATGAGGCAGCACCTTGTTAAACACGGGTTTTACAACCTCATACAGACTATTCAGATACTTTCTCATACCCGAAGAAGTAGCCATACCTGAAAAATAAAGCACTTTATAAGTTACTTTATTCTCTACAAAGCATAACAAACCAAATTATAACTAGCGCCAGTCGTGAAATATGAAAACCAAGTTTGCATTGACAAATACAACACTATCAACTACCATATACAAAGAAAACGCTAACCGAATTAAACCATTTAGGTTCGTGCCCCATCCCAACAGAAATGAATAATGTCAACATTAAAATGATTGATCTAGGAGATAAATTTAAGGGCAAATCTCTCAAATAGCCACTTTTGAAGTTTTTGTCACAAAAATAGAATTTGAAAGAAAAAATGACCAAAATAGACCTTTTTTATTTAAAATTTTTTTTTTTCAATTTTTTATTTTTTAAATCTCAATTCCAAAACCCCCACCCCATAACTCTAAACCCTAAGTTTAGATTAGTTAACCCAAATGTATAAATATATATTTACATCCTTTAACAAAGTCTATTTTGGTCATTTTTCTCTTTGGGTGCTATTTTTGGGACAAAAATTTTTTTTGTTCTATTTTGGTCTTTATCTCTAAATTAATTATAATTTGAATTCAGTAAAAACAAAACAAGATGTAACTGAAGATAACCAACTCAACTGGACATTTTACATAAACATTCGCAAGAAAATTGAGTTATGATGATTATAACTTATATTGGATCCTCAAGAAGTGTAACCGTAGTTTTCATAAAAATGATGTATATACTGAATGAAGCTTACCAACAACAAGTGATGTATCTGCTGAGCTAATCGGCAGATAAGAAGAACAGCTAATCCTAGTGGGAAGATCATAATACATCATGAGTATTCAGATCACATTGAGAAATGTATCAAGTTGAGAAGAAGAGAACACTGAATCTCAATACAAATAATTATAACGCTATACTTCAAACACGAGTCCAAGTAAGTGAGTAATGACGAACCGAGTGGAGCAACTCTGGCTTCTTTAATGGTCTAATCCCTTATATAAAGCGAAAAAGAGTTATCTCTTTCTCACAAGACATAGCAACCAAAATCATCAGCAACATCGAGAGTAAAGATCTAACAAATCGTCTCCCAAGAGAAATGAAATTAAGATTTAGGGTTTTCGAAATTGTGGGCACCGAAATCCACACCGTCAATTTTCGTAAATTAAGGGAAAAGCCAAGAGGACCCGAATTTCCCAGAGGTCCCGAATTATCTGCGTAAATACACAAAAACGAAGAAGAAAGAGATAACAAAATATCGAAGGTAATTTGCACAGAAGCATTTTATTGATTGATAGAAACAAAGCTACAGGATCTATGAAGAACAAAACAAGTAGAACCTAGCTAACAAAGAGAATCTCAGAACAAAGATGGAGAAATATCTATGTAAAGTTTCGAGTATGCAACCGCGTATATTCTAAATTCTTTTAAGCTAGCAGAGTTGATCTAGGTCTAAGTCTTCGGATCCCCTTCGCCTTTAGCTTTAGCTCTTCTTATATATGCCTTCAAGGTCGGTTCCTTTTTCCCTTTTGCCCCTAGATCGAGTTTATCACTTCGCGAAAATATTCCCTTTATTCTCAATCTTCATCATTATCTCGTAAACTTGACATTTATCTTTTGAACTTGACTTTTATCTTTCTGCAATACAAAAGACAAACGGTCATAGAGATTGGGCTTTATTTCGTATGAACTCGCGAGTGGGCCTTCAGCCATGTTTTAGACCTTCTCGGGTTGTTTTTTGACTTGAGAGTTTTTAAGATTTATCGAAAGAGCGCTTCCGCAATGACATCGTTCCGAAGAAAGTTCAAATTCCCTGTATACTAGAGGTAGTTTTAGGTGTTTAGTTAACCGTTTCTGTTTTATACAACTAATTCGAACCTTGTACGATAAAATAAATCCTTTAAGTTGTAAAGTTCAAATGGTAACTCCAATCGAGATAAAAACATAACAAATCCTTCCCGACCCCGAAAAGGAGGCTAGGAGGACAAGATAAAGATGAATTGGTTGGTCCAACTCTCTGAATGGGCAAGTAGGTCGTCATTCTCGGTCCAACTTGCCCGTTCGACGAGTTGACCGTGGTGGTCGGATCAACTCGCCCGTTCGATGAGTAGACCATGGTGGTCGGCCCAACTCACCGAACGGCGAGTTGACCGTGGTGGTCGGCCCAACTAGCCCGTTCGGCGAGTAGGACTGGTCCGACTCGCCAAACAGGTGAGTCGGATGATTGAGAACCAAAGTTGCTTCATTGTTTTGATATCCGAGATATGTTTGCTCGGGGACTCGTCATATCAATTTGTTATACGAAACTTGATTTCGTTTTTCCCGCCCTTCTTTTCTTTAAAATATTATCTCCTTTTTTTCTAAAGAGGAATTTTTTCGGGAAGTTTTAGGCTTTGATTATGTTGTAACCGATTTTGACCCCAACAGTTAGCCCCCTAGCTCGTTAGAATTGGTTTTTTTTCTTGCGAGCAATTTAGACGAGATGGGTAAGTTAGGCGGAATCCAACGTCTGAAAATCCGGGGCCAATAGTGAATTTTCTGTTCTAATTTTTTTTATTATTTTAATGTTGAAAAATCCCTTCAAGTTTGTTTCTCCTATAAGTATTGTGCTTCCATTCTTCATTCTCTCCTCATTCTCTCAAATTTCGAAATCTTCTCTGCACTCTCTCTTAAAAAAATTCTCCCACCAAGATGTCTTCTTCCAGCAACGCTCAGAAGAGTTGTGGTGCCGAGATGAGCAACGTCGTCGGCGCGAGTCCGTCGGACCTTTATGCCGCCGGGGCCGTTCCAGCTCACGTTGCAGAGTTTCTTTCCTTTCAGAATGATATCGCCCGTCGCGAGACTGAGGAGATTGCGAAGCCCACACGCGGCACGTCTTCGAAACCTACGACTCCGGCTGATTCCTTGATACCCGAGGTTTCCCCCGTACGTGATGCCGTTCTTACCGAAGGAGTGGTCGCTGAGGACGAATCGACACCTGAGTTCGGGGTTCAGCCATCAGGTTCTTCTATGACTCCGGTCCATGTCATCGATGTAGAACCGGTTCACGAGTTGATTCCTCCTCCCCCAGTTAAGCGAGTAACCGTCTTATGGTTGCCTTCTCCTAGAACGACCCAAGCTACAGCGCTGAGGAGTCGCAAAAGAACCTGCGCTAACATGACGCAGCTAAGAAGATTAGGTGCACCGAGGATTCCGGGGCCGGTCATGTGATGGTGACTAGTTTAGACCTGACGTCACGACACCGTGCCAAGGTTTGTTTTGATTGAAAAACCTTCCGGCCCTTTTAGTACGTGTATATTGACCGTTTCTTGGCCGCCACTTTTTCTTTGTCTCGCAGGTTTTTTTCGTTGATCGATGGGATGATCAGCGAGTGTGGGTCAGAGGCCGGGCGTCTTGCTAAGGAGTTAGCGGAGTCGGGAGAGAGATCTTCACATCTTGAGGGGAAGTTGAAGGATATCGAGGATGTTCATTCCCATGAAGTAACTAGATTTGAGTCTCGGATTGGTGAACTCGAGCGGGATCTTGGAAAGACTGCAAGCTTTTTTATTAAGGCAAAAGAGGCGAAGGTGGCCAAGTCCTCAGATTTGTGCCGACTAAGGCCTAAAGTCAAGAGATGGGAGGGATCGATTGTTTGTGCGATCGAAGAAGCTAAGGAAGCCGTGCGTTCCGAGTTCTAGACCCGCTTGGCGAGGATCGCTGACTCCCTCGACTCCCTGGTGATTGTCAATGTCAGGGACTTGGCTCTGGCAGGCATCGAAGGAGGGATGAGTGAGGTCCAGTTGTTTTCTGGTGAAGCACCTCCGTCTCCACGGGCCGAGGACGCTAATCTTTCTGCTCGTAAAGCGGAGTTAGTGGATGTGGAGGGAGACTTTGGTTCGATCCTTGCGAGCCTGAAGTCCAAGTGCATCCTTCCCATATCCTTAGGCGACCCTGAGGGTCAGGATTGTGACACCCTCGATCATAAATGACCGGATATGACACGATCGATGCTCCCCAAAAGCTGATCCAAGGTTCCCGGTATAATTCCGAGTTCCTTAGACTAGCAATCAGAAAACACCAACGTTCCTATTGGACATCACCTGAGGCTTTTCAACCCGACAGAGCAAATACCCGATAGTTGGTTCGTCTGGACAAGGACTAATATCATATGGAACCCTTACTTTAAAAACATGCTTTATAAATTATATATTTATTCATTCAAAATCATCTTACACAATGCTATATATTAACCTCGAGGTTTTCGGAAAACAATAATTATACATAAGATTGATTAAAACTACTTTGCAAGGATAATAAAACTACCGCTGGCTAATGCTGTTCCTTTCTGTCCTAAAGTAAGGTCTCCCGCCTACTGGTTACCTGCATCACAAATGAGTCATGAGTAACTTGTTTACTCAGTGAGTCTAATCCCACACCCAAAAACCTAACAATAGAATCCGAGCAGTCGACAACATTTGAATGCAGAGGAAATATATTCCTTATATATTGTATATGCATAAGGCCTATCCACTATCGATATAAATTCTATCTTAAACATCACATCCACGATACCTGCCATTCACTCAAAATTATAATATATATATATATATATATATATATGCTAAACCCGGAAAACCACCAAGGCTAACCGAGCCTAGCGGGAAAATAAATATAACCATAATCTCCATCAGATATTCCAAGATCGAACATCTAATGCTGAATGCAGTTACACGGCCTTCAGGGTGCGACCCCATCTTCGTTTCTTCATGACCTTGTTCCATTCGCAGGACCAAGTTACGGTACTGAGGGGACTTTAGGGAGAGTGAATATGATAAGAGTTCACATGCTTCATATTCATTTACTTAATAATAAACATATATATATGTTAGTACTTGAGAACAAGTACTGAGTCTCGGGAAAACCTCAAAGAATTATTCTTGTAATTCTTTAGTGTTTACACAAGGCAAACACTTGATAATTAAATATAGATCAAGAGACAAAACTTATCAATCAACCATATTTAGTAGGGAATCATACTATACTCATTCATAACTTATTCATCATCTATCTAGACTCACCTTTGAATCCATGAGAATGGCTAGGGAAGACTAGAATCGAGCTCACTAAACATTCTCCACTTCTGGATTCCTCTAGTTTCAGAACCACCACAAGGATCCAGCTGATCCGACCACTCTCATTGACCATCTGAATCAAGAAGAGAACAGTTGGAACATCAGGTTCATCAGTTTGGTTCCAGAATAAAATCAACTCAGTTCATTACATTTCACTTAAATTCTCTCATATCAGTTCGGTTCAAGACAGGTTCCAAACATGTTCAGTTTGGTTCAAGTTATAACAACGTAAATCGGTTTATAACAGCTCAGCGCATGCTCAGTTAAGTCTGGTTCTAATCAGTTAACAACAGCTTAACTCGGTTCTACTCAGATCAGCTCAGTTCAAGACAAGTCCAGCTTGCATAAAAATCGACCATAATAATTAACACTCTACCATAACTCTCAAGGGAAGGTCTTTCGACCGCATGACAGTCCCGTTGAGTCATAAACTCATCGGGTCAATTTTATTTTTAAATCTGGTCGACCAACTCTGAATTGGTCGAGTGGAATTTTCTCGACCTAAAATTCATTGGCTCGTGAGGGTTACTACATTATTCCCCCCCTAAAAAGAATTCGTCCCCGAATTCTCAAAACATACAAGTGGAAACTTTACTGGACATCTGGGATATCTGAGAAGAGTTATGAGCAATCAGCTCTGAAGTTATCTTCATCCTCCCATGTGACTACAACTTTCTGTCGCTTGCCCCAAAATACCTGAACTTGAGAAATCTCTCTATTCTTCAATCTCTTTATATGACGTTCGACTATCTGCATAGGACCTTCAAGATAAGTGAGGTTGGGTTGAAGATTCTTTGGTCGTTGTGGCTCGATCATATTCGAATCCGGAATATGCTTACACAACATCGATACATGAAATACCGGGTGCATATGCATATCGGGTGGAAGTTCAAGTCGGTAGGTTACTTCTTCAACTCTAGCAATAATTTTGTACAGAATGTAGTGGGTTGCCAATTTTCCAACTTTCCCAGACCGACCCCTTCCTTTCTGGGCAGCTACTTTCAAGAAGACTAGATCATTCACTGCAAAGATGACTTCTCTTCTACCGCGTCAGCATACTTCTTCTGACGGTCTTGGGCTTTCTTCATATTTTCTTGAAATATCCTTACTTTCTCGGCAGCCTCATCTACTATCTCTGGACCAAGGATTCTTCGTTTACCAACTTCGTTCCAACACACTGGTGTTCTACAAGGTCGACCGTACAGAGCTACATACCGATACTTGAATGGCAACAAGTTTTAACTTTGAGAACAATTCATTACTGCAACATAACTCTAGTCAACTCCAGCTTACATGATTCTTTTGACAGCCTCGAGTCTCTGAATACCATCACTTGTTAAATCTATATGCCTTCCTCCCATATCAACAACATGCAAATGTGGAACGTTATGTGATGTGCCATACTGAAGGTAACATCTCAGGTCTAGTGAATGTCAACTTGATTAACCGTGCAACAATCAAACAAGAACATGCACGATAAATCACGCTAACATATCCAAACCAAGGGTGCTACTCTCAAATACACACACTCACCCATTCCCAAAATAATTTTCTTTAAGCTTCTATACACCTCTAATATATCTGAGACCCTCTTCATAATCTTCTCAAAAACTCATTCTCTCAGATGTTTCCCATTGCCAAATCTGGTTCCATTGCTTTATTATTTCTTTATTCTGTCCAGAAACTAAGGATCCAACAAGTCCGTCTATTCAAGCTCTATTTACCAATTGAGTTTCTGTATTGTACGCCAACTCCAGACTTTATGTATTCAAGCTCTATTACCAATTGTACGCCGACTCCAGACTTTCTGTATTGATACATCCTCTGATATCTTAACAACCTTGGCATTTCCATTTGCCTTGTGGTCATACATTTTATTTCATTCATAAATCTCCCTCGGGGTTCACTTATCATCTCCTTTCTAATCATCATGCTTAACTTCAGGTATGAGTCAGATTCCTTCTCCCACGTCTCCTCTTACTGAATTTGTACATGGCACAGTTCTCATATTATTCTCTTCATTAAGTTCCTTTCATGTTTTCCCTAAGTTCTCATTCTTCAACTGAGTTCCTCGGGTACAATGAGTAAGCCATCTTTATTTACTACTTGCAATCTTGGAGACTCCATGTTCTCTCCTGATAAGACAACCATATTAATCATTCTGACTCAGCTTCATGATTATTGGGTTCCTTCTCAATATGGACACCAAATTTCCCCTTCCTCAGAACAAAAGCAACTAAAATTTCTTTTCGTAGGAGTTCTTGAATCAGTGAACACTTGCATCCTTTCTCGATACTAAACGGATTGCAAAACTTTTATCTGCAATAAAACTGCAGCCAACTCGAGCTCTTCATCCAATAATTTACATTATCCTTCTTTAGCTCCCTTCATACGTAGATGAATATTGTATCGTCTTTCATCATCATTCAACTAACCCAACACACGAGACGTCAATTCAATAATATATGGCTGGTTAGGATCATGCAAATCTAAGATATGTGTAGACGTAGAGACTTCCTCTAACCGATTGCTTCCTTCATCAATCCTTTTACTCCCTTCCAGGGTAACACCATTCTCAGTCGATCAGCACAGCGGTTGATAAGGTTTCTAACTCTTGAACAGACAATCCAAACAACTTTGAATCTCGATAACAGAGATTGGACACAACGATTCTGTAATAATAGTAGAACTCTTTCCTAAATCAGCATCAACTCCTTGTTCCAACTTACTGACTAAGGGATCCAACTTTCCATTTCCCTACATAAGCATTTAATCGAAAGTGCAGCGTCCATCAAACATCCTTGAAACAAAACTGCACCTTGTGGCCAATCTTAACCACTCCAATTCTAGAACTTGATACTTGACCCTAATGGTCACGTTCTTTATTTAACTCTAGTCGAACATAACCGCAAACTCTAGTTCTTCTTCTTTACAACTGACATGGGTACACTCCATTGGAAAGACTAAATCGAACAAAGCTTTTCTCCAAACAAATATTTTATCTGCTACGTTGCTCGATTAGAATCACTTGCTCAGATGTCTAGGCTATTGCAGCGAATCCAAGTTCAAGATGACTACTGAATATGTTTCTTCTAGTTGTCGACAATCCTTCTGGCGCCTTGATATACAATGGATTTTACCTATTTTACCTATGATATATAGAGTATTTTAGAGGCTTTTATATGCATTTGGTATTGTTTTAGAGTATTTACATGCCTAGGTACTTATTTGAAGCAATTGGAGCTTTTGGACTATTTTGGAGCAATCAAGATTTCCCAGCAGAAACTCAGAGTCGGATCCAAATTTGTGAATGGACCATCGATCGACGTCACACATTGTGTGTCGATCGACGGTGAAGTCAACAGAAAGATTGAGAAATTACAAGTTTTACCCAAAAGTTTCATTAATTGCAAGACAAGTCCCTGGCCAAAATTTAGACTATTTATTAGAGTTTTCTATCTTTGTTGAGCCCTAAGCTGCTAAGTAATAAGCTGTTGTTGTCAGAAGCTGAGTAGCCGAAAAGTTACATCAGAATTTTAGACATTGCTACATCTATTAGAGAGAAAGATGTGATCATCATTACAGAGAAGATCTTGAACTCCTTATCTTTTTACTCAATTTATTCTATGCAATTTTTCAGAATTTATTCATGTTCTTTATTGCTATGTCTGAGTAGTTCTTTATTAGATTTAGGGTTATTCAATGGTAGTGATGTATTGTTGATTTTATATAATTGTTACGGTAATCTGCTTGGTTCTTTGTTTAAGTTCCTCTTAATGCTAAGTTGAACTTGATCACTTCAATATTAGAAGTTAGGGTTCTATAGCACAAGCGATAGCCTGATTATAACCTGGAAGCTATCTTACACAATCTAAATAACTAGTAACAAACAAGAGTTTAATTAGAAGTTTAGAGAACCCATTAAACCACGAAGCCAGTACTGTTTAGAATGAGCATCGATCGATGCCAACTTATTGTCGTCGATCGATACTCAGCCGAGATGCGCGAGAGCGATCTAATAAACCCTAAGTTTTGAGTTCAGAACAATACTTAATAAAACCCTAGCAATCTATTAATCTGCATTATCTAAAACTACCTTTGCTCGATACTCGATGTCGTATTTGCTTAGCTCGATTGCCCATTTTGCTAACCTTCCGGATTGACTAGGGCTATGCAAGATTGTGCGCAGCGGGAATGACGTGAGCACCACGATCGTATGGGCTTGGAAATATGGTCTCAGCTTTCGTGCAGGCATAACGACCGCAAGTGCCAGTTATTCCATCATCGGGTAACACATATCTGCATTGAGCAAAGTTTTGCTTATGTAAAATATGGGCTTCTGTTCGCCGCGTTCCTCTCGGATGAGGACTCCGCTTACAGTTGTGACCGATACTGAAATACACATGAACAATTGTTCCCCTTTGATGTGGGGTTTTATTTCACTTTCAAATTAACCCTATATTCCCACTTTACTCTCTCAATTATGAGGTTCAGTGTAGTACATAGGGATTGAATCCACATATACTCTAGGATTGCAAAATAGACATATTTTTTTCGAATTAAAGCTAGATGAATTATGACAATAACAATAAAAGCGAATTGAAGAATGATTTGGTTTGTAAGGATTTAAATTTAGAGATTAGACTTAGGAGAAATTCTCAAGTAGTTTTAGAAAATGCAGACTATAGATTGCTAGAATTTTATTAAGTATTGTTTTGAACTCAAACCTTAGGGTTTAGGAGATCGCTCTCGTGCATCTCGGCTGAGCGTCGACCGACAACAATAATCCGGCATTGGTCGATGCTCGTTCTAGCAGTACTCGTTTCACGGTTTGATGGGTTCTCTAAACTTTTTTATTCAACTCTTGTTTGTTACTAGATATTTAGATTGTTAGATAGATTCCAATTTATAACAAGGCTCTCGCTTGCGCTATAGAACCCTAATTTATAATATCTGAAGTGATCAAGTTCAACTTAGCATTAAGAGCAACTTAAACAATGAACCAAGAAGATTACCGTAACAATTCTATAAAATCAACAATACATCACTACCATTGAATAACCCTAAATCTAATAAAGAACTACTCAGACATAGCAATAAAGAACATGAATAAATTCTGAATAAATTAAATAGAATAAACTGAGTAAAAAGATAAAGAGTTCATGATCTTTTCTTTAATGATGATCAAATCTTTCTCTCCAATAGATATATCAATGTGTTCCAACTCTAAAACTGTCGTGTAACTATTTGGCTACTCAGCTTCTGATAAAAACGGTTTCCCTGTTTCACAGCTTAGGGCTTAACAAAGATGGAAAACCCTAATAAATAGTCTAAATTTCAGCCAAGGACTTGTCTTGCAATTAATGAAACTTTTGGGTAAAAATTTTAATTTGTCAGTATTTCTGCTGACTCCACCGTCGATCGACGCACAGTGTGTCACGTCAATCAATGGTCCATTCATAAATCTGGATCCGACTCTGAGTTTCTGCTGGGAAATCCTGATTGCTCTAAATCAATACCAAATGCATATAAAAGACTCTAAATATACTCTATATATCATAGGTAAAATCCATGGTATATCAACTCCCCCAGACTTAACCTTTTGGTTGTCCTTAAGCAAACAAAGCCTGTGTAAGAAGCTTGAAAAACGAAGACTCACATAATGTCTAAGTATAATTGTCACATTACTTTATTTCAGCTACATCCTATCAAGTCAATCACTGAGAACTTTATATACCCTATCCTAGTATAGCAACCAAATCCATTCTACCAACAACTTAGCGAATACTAGTCTGACTCGCCCCTCTACTAATTTCATTTCTTTGCATAAAATAAAAGTGCAGGCTTTACCTTAGGAGTATCGATCAAAGGATATATAGACTCTTACCTCTGCAAGTATCTGAACACACATGTAGTCTTCTCTTATTCCTTTCCTCTCTCTCTTATCACTTCTTCTTAGTCAATGTGTCCCTTCTTTTGAGGGTATCATTTTATTTTTTTAATTGACTAAGATGTTTGGATAGACTTCCAAGAATCAAGCCATAATGGTTTTTGCCACAAGATCATGTTCACTTCTTTTTGACCTTTATCTCTTTCTAGGATCATATGAATCAAGCTTTAATGGTTGTAGCCACCAAATCCTGTTTGACTCTTTTTTTTTATTTTTATTTGAAGGGGAGAGAGGGGAATCAGAAGCACACAGACTGGAAAAGGTAATCTGATCCACTGTATACCAAATCCCAAAGCAAGCAAATAATGTCAGGATTAGTGTTGGAAATTAGCTTCGGTTCCTTCAAACTTTCTAAGCAAGTGATATAGTGGCAGGATGATCCACTTTGTTGTCTCTAGTAATCTCTGCAAACAACCTTCTAAGAATGGTGCTAAAGTGTGGTTAGTCAATGATAAATCTTGATCATAGTCCTCTTCTTGACTCAATAAAAGTCTTTGAAAAACTTATATATAGATAGTAAATAAAACTCAAAAACAATGAAATAGTATTAGCAACCTCCCCCAAACTTAAATTACACTGTCCCTAGTGCAATCAGCCTTGGATTGGTTAAGAGAAATTAAATCATAAGTAAACAGTGTTAGAGATAGTCAAATATACCGACTCTGTTAGGAGTATCGATCGATGGCAGTAGGTGAGCATCGACCGATGGGAAACCATCATCGTCGATCGATGGTGAACGTATGGTGTCGATTGATGGTTTAATCAAACTATTGGGTAAGCCTTCATATATAACATAGATACGAAAAGAAGTAATAATATAAATAATGTTAGAAACTCGTTACGCTATGTTAGAGCGCCATCGATCGATTGCAACAAGGAGGCGTCGATCGATGGTAGGCTGTCAGATTGAATCGTGCGTTTCTACCCTCCATTCTGATCATCTCTCTTTAAGTTAGCTCTGTTAGACACTCAAACACATGATGAAATAAATCCAAACAGTAATAAATAAATAGTTAGTCGGAAATAGAAATGCAACAAAAATAAACATATGTATGTCTGAAAGGGAAATGAAATAAAAGATAAGGAGCATTGAAAAGACTACTCCTCGTCGGATGTATCCTGGTCTTGCTGCTTCTGCTGCTGTGGTTCTCTGGGTGGCGATCTGGCGCATGTCCTCGGACAGCTGAAGCACTGGAATCGTGACATTGTCTCTACCCTGGCCCATATTGCTCGAAGCGCGTCCACCATGACTCGCTGGAAAGCACCATGGTGGTGTATGGGGATATATGGGATCTGAGGGAAGGCTGGGAGAGGTGGGAATGGCTGTGCTGGCTCATCCGCTGCGGCTGGATGTGCTAGGCGGAGGCCTCATCTGCGTCGTACTCTGAGGGGTGCGGTGTGGATGTGGCGCTCAGCTGGGTGGAATGCGAGGTGCTGAAGATCGTCAGAGAAGTCTGTCACCTCTCGCACCAGAAGCTCTATCATCAGCGGTCCCTCGACATCCACAAAGGACTAAAAGCGTCCCTCCTTCAGCCACTGGGTCCTCGTCAGGTGACCCTCATCCATGAAGTGCAATCCTCTATCCACCGAAGCTCCCTCAAGGCTAATGCCAAGAAAGCTGAAGATGGGTGTCAAGAGGCTCCCTATTGTCTCCCTCTTCGCACTAGATCCCTTGAAGAGTTTGTCCTTCAGTGTCGCTAGGTGCAACACAAATATAGCCCCCTTGTTCACCTGCTGATCGCTCATCGGTGGAGTAAAGACCTCGTCATCGAGCCCTACTATTTCCATGACGAAATAGTATAGTAGTGTCAGCTCCTAAACGTGAACATTGTTGGGTTCCATCTTGCACAATAGGGTGTTGGCAAGGACCTTCAGGAAGTAGCGCAGTGTAGGGTGATGGACATCTGTCTGGGTGGCTGAGCCGGAGTCAAAATGGCCAGTCCCAATGAGGCCCTAGAAGGGATGCAGGCCATGGAATGCAACGACTGAACAAGTGCTGGCACCAATGTCGAAGCCGTAGATCTCCCACAGCTACGGAATGGGAATCTTGTACCGGATGCCTCTGATGAAGAAGGTCAAGGTGGCCTCATGTGCCACCTTCACCCTAGGGCTCTTGTAGAGCACCTGAGCTGTGGAGATGCACTGCCGAACGAGGTCAGGGTAGAGAGGATATGGCTTAGTAGCCATTTCCCAATCTGAGCTCCTGCACCATCTGTCTGAAGTCGGTGTAGAGCCCAGTTTCTTCAGAGTTCACTTGTCAGCAAACTTGGTGGGCGCAATGCCGACGCCCTGCCAGGAGTTCTAGTAGAGACTGTTGAAGTCGTCCCACTCGTCACTCAGGGGACGGTGTGTGCAGTCTCTCGAGGTCACCGCTTTCCGAGGGTTTGGATAGTCCTCGAATATAACAAGTAGAGACTCCTCTTCTTTAGGCCAAGGGTCTCGGCATGGAGGGCCCCGCGGTGGAGCACATGTGCTACCGACCTCCTAACGTACCTTGTTCTCCTCTCGTCCATCTGCATATAATCAAACAAAGCACAAATCAGAAACGATGTTGAAATGAAAGGACCAGCCGTCGATCGATGGTACCACATGGTCATCGATCGACAGAACTTAATGGTCGTTGATCAACGTCGAGTCATGGGCATCGATCAATGCTGTATCGCGGATCAGTGTTCACAAAATCAAAAATAATCAACTCAAATAGTGCAAATCATGTGTAAAGATGATAGAGAGTCCCTAATATAGTACTCCAGCACCCTAAATCGTTCTACATTCCGAGTTAAACCACAATCGATTTGATTTTTATAAAAACCCTAAAAGTTCCCTAAGGTAAGAGATTTCGAGAACATACCTTGAATATTGAGTGATTTAAAGAGCTAAACAGGTAGAGAGGGTAGAAATCGTGTGGTTTAGACTCAAAAACATGAAAAATCGGCCAAAATTTAGGAGAGAAATCGGGTGTAGAAATCGTGTGTGTTTTTGGCGGTTTGGAGAAAAGTGTTTTATGAATCAGGGTCGTGTCGAGTTAACCTATTCGATGCACAACCGTCGATCGATGGCAATATAGTGGCATCGATCGATGGTCTGGTCGGTGACTCCTTATTCACTATATATGTTCTTTTGTTTTTAATTAATTATTGCTACTATATATGTTCTTTTTGTTTTATGGTTTTATTATTATTTCTATCATTTAATATATATATATATATAGATATTATTATTTTTTATTAAATTAGTGGGTTGCCTTCCACTCAGCGTTTGTTTAAAGTCGTTAGCTTGACGGTAAATGAGCTTATCATTCAGGGTTAGGCACCTCTAGGCGTGTAGTCTAAATGTGCAGAATTTCAGCTCTAGCCCAATAATGTTTCACTCGCTACCCATTCACCATGAAATCTTCTCCTTTAGGATTAAATAGGAAAATTTCCCGTAAGGCATAATTTCTTTGATGGTGAAGGGTCCGGACCAACGAGAACGCAATTTTCCAGGAAATAGAGTTTATCGAGATTGTACAGGAGTACTTGATCGTTCGGTTCAAAATTTTGTGAAATAATTTTCTTGTCCTGATAGGCTTTCGTTCTCTCCTTGTACAATATCGAGTTTTCGTAGGAGCGATACCTGATTTCGTCGAGCTCATTTAGCTGAATTAATCCCTTTTCTCTTGCAGATTTAGCATCAAAGTTTATCTTTTTGTGGCCCATTCGGCTTTATACGCTAGCTCTACGGGGAGATGGCAGAATTTTCTGTAGATTATGTGGAATGGGGTAGTTCCTAATGGGGTTTTAAACGATGTTCGGTATGCCCAAAATGCATCATCTAACTTCAAAGAACAATCTTTATGGGTTGATCCTACCATCTTTTCTAGGATTTCTGTGATCTGACGGTTGGACACTTGTACTTGTCCACTAGTCTGATGATGATAGGGTGTAGCTACTCCATGGTGGACTCCATGTTTCTTGAGCAGTTTTTCGAACACTTTATTAATGAAGTGGGTACCTCCATCGGTTATTACGATTCAAGGAACTCCAAATCTTGGAAAATGATACTCTTGAAGAGTTTAACGAATATGGCAGCATCATTTTTCGGAGTTGCTATCGCCTCAACCCATTTAGAGACATAGTCTACATCAATCAAATACTTCAACTTCAAGTATGAAATTTTGTTCCATCTTGTTTCTCTTGCTAATTTGTCCTCTTCTTTGGCAGGGATCGCATTTCGCTACATAGGCTTGAGCATCTCGAAACACAGTCGGCCACCAAAAGCTTGCTTGTAGGATTTTTGACACTGTCTTAAAACTAGCGAAATGTCCGGAGTAATCGGATCCGTGACATTGGTGTAAAAATTTCTGTACTTTCGCCTTCGTCAACACATCGTCTATATATGCCGTCAGAACAGTGTTTGTAAAGATAAGGTTCATCCCAGTGATATCTTCGGATTTCTCTCAAATTTTATTTTTATGATAGCCTTTGAAGAGTTTGGGTTCGACTTCGGCCGCATGATAGTTTACTATATCTGCATACCAAGGTCTATTAGTGGTGTTTAGTGCACAAACCACCAGGCTCAAACATCTGTCTCCGGGAAAATCATCATTTGAGGTCGAAGGATTACAACTAACGTTGATGTTTAGTGGAATGATTACTTCATTGGCCTTTTCAAATGCATCGTTGATCAATGGGGTATGTAAAAGATCAATCGATGCTCTATGACTACAATCGTTCGAAGGTATTAGTGTCTCGTTGATCGATTCTGCTAAGTAGACATTTTCTATGGGTAAGAAATCATGTATAGGTATGTCGTCGTCTACTCTTATTCGTGATAAGTGATCGGCGACTCCATTTTCTACTCCTTTCTTATCTTTGACTTCTATGTTGAATTCTTGGAGAAGGAGAATCCACCGTAAAAGTATGGGTTTAGCATCCTTTTTGTTTATTAAGTATTTCAATGCCGCGTGGTCGGTGTGAACTACTACTTTTGAACCAACTAGATAGGATCGAAATTTCTCGAATGCGAATACCACAACTAATAACAATTTTTCCGTCGTCACATAATTTCGCTGCGCATCGTCTAGATTTCTACTGGCGTAGTATATAGCGTGCAACTTTTTATCTTTCTTTTGTCCAAGTATCGCACCTACAGCGAAATCGCTGCATCGCACATAATTTCGAATGGCAGATCCAAGTCTGGTGCTTGAACAATAGGGGCGGATACGAGCGCGATTTGATTGTTTCAAAGACTTCGAGACATTCGGGCGTGAAATTGAATTTCACCTCTTTACATAGAAGTGCAGTAAGGGGTCTAGCAATTTTGCTAAAATCTTTTATGAATCGCCTATAGAATCCAGCATGTCCTAGAAAACTTCTATCGTCCTTGACACTAGTCGGTGGTGGCAGCTTTGTCATTACGTCGATTTTTTCTTTGTCCACCTCAATTCCGGCCGCGGAGACTTTGTGTTCCAAGACAATTCCTCTGTTAACCATGAAATGGCATTTTCCCAGTTCAAAACCAGATTTTTCTCTTCGCATCTAGCTAATACCTTACACAGGTTATCAAGACATGCTTTGAAATTCGAACTGTAAACTGAGAAATCATCCATGAAAACCTCCATGAAGTCCTCGATCATATCGGTGAATATTGACATCATGAATCTCTGGAAAGTCACAGGGGCGTTACAGAGTCCGAATGGCATCCTGCGATATGCGAATTTTCCATAGGGACAAGTAAAGGTGGTCTTTCCTGGTCATCCGGATGTATGGAGATCTGGAAGAATCCGTAATACTCGTCGAGAAAACAATAGTATCCGTGGCTTGCGAGCCTTTTGTACATCTGATCGATAAAGGGTAAAGGGAAATGATCCTTTCGTGTGGCAGCATTTATTTTTCTGTAATCGATACACATTATGTGTCCACTGACAGTTCTAGTAGGGATCAGTTCATCTTTGTAATTATTTACCACGGAAATTACTCATTTCTTTGGAACGGCATGAACCAGGCTGACCCTGTTGCTGTCTGAGATCGGATAAATGACGCATGCTTCTAGAAGTTTCATGATTTCCTTCTCAACTACTTCCTTCAGATTAGGGTTCAATCTTCTTTCATGCTCGATGGAAGATTTTGATTCATTATAAAGGTGTATCCTATGCATGCATAAAGTGGGAGAAATTCTTGGGATGTCATCTAACGAATAACCGAGAGCCTTGCGGTGTTTTAGAAGTTTATTCAGTAACAGTGCTTCCTCTTCGCTGCTCAAGTTTGCATTCATGATGACAGGGTAGGAATTTTCTTAAAGGAAAGCATATTTAAGACCGGATGGAAGTGGTTTGAGTTCGATTTTGGGTGCTTTTTCTTTGCTCCAGTTGTCGGGCACAATACTTAGCGTTATTCGAAGGAAAGGGGGGTTTCGCTTGGTAAATCCTTGTCTTAACCGTTTCAGTTAACTTTGGATCAGATCGTTAATCGCTTCTTTCTTCAGGGAGTCGATCGATTTTAGGAAAGGGGTGTCAATCGATGTCTAGTACGGGGTGTCGATCGATTTCTCCCACATCGAAGTTCTTTCCCTCAGGTTCAATAATCGATTCCTCAAGGTTGTCATTATGACCTAATGCTTCAGTTTTAAGAAGGATGTCGGGATTTTTCTCGTTAATTACGAGTGGGATGGGATGCTATTCTTCCTTTTCATCTATCGAGATTTTCTCGAATTCATTGATGGTGATGCTTTCATTAATGCCAGGGGTGAGTTGTTGACTGCTTCGTAAAGCTACGACACTGCAATGGCTCATGGGGTTAGAATATGTTTTACCATGTAAGAATCCGTCGTCTCTCCTGATGGACATAGCGTTGCTTGCCTTTTGGTTGTCGATTCTCTTGATGTGTTCACTCAGAGTGCATTTTTTTCCGTCATATGGGAGTATATCAGATCTAATTTTCATTGAGGATGGCAGCTATTCTATGGTTTCCAGTGAAGACTTGGTTCATTTTTGACTTTGAACTTCTCTCTTATCTGTCCAGAGGAGTGTCGTAGTTGCTTGTGAAATTGCCAGCGTTTTTCCTAAATCGTTGATCGTTCTGATTCATCACATCTGGGAACTCAAGTCGTTTTTTGAAGTTTGAAGGGGCGGTGTTGTCCTCACCATAAGGTTGAGATAAGTTATTTTCGTGCAGAAGGGTTGCAACTAGTGCTAGAGTTTTTCTAACTCGGATCAAGTGTTTCTCCTCTGCGAACAATGGTGGTTCCTCCCTTTCAGTGTGTCTCTTTTCGAAGGTCTTCCTAAGGCTATGTTTCTGTAAGTCTTTCAGCGCTTGCAGGGCTTCGGGTGCCGAAGTTCCCTTTTCTGGCTGTATCAAGGATAGTTTGATAGTCTAGGTTTAGTCCTCTATAGAAAGTGTTGATGAGTTGGGGTTCTAAGAATCCATGGTGTGGGCAAGAAAGTTGGTAGCTTTTGAACCTTGTCCAGGAGTTTTTAAAAGATTCGCAGCTACCTTGAACGAAAGTGGATATTTTCCTTCTTGCTTTCCAGTATCTCTCCTCATCAAAGAAGTGGTTGATGAAGGCGCTTCTAATATATGCCCCACAAGTCAAGGATCGTGATGGTAGCTGGTTCAGCCACCTCTGGCATCACCTTCTAGGGAGAAAGGAAAAAGTTTGCAGCGATTGAAATCGTCGTTCACCATGTCTTCTAGAATCTCGATGTGATCGTTCGGGGGTTCAGTGGGAAAACCATTTAACTGATTTTTTCGCGCCATAGTTAGGAGATCAATATCAAGTTCAGAGCTTCCAGCATGGTTATCGAATAATCGAATCGCAGACCTATTGAAATAGGTTATGCTGGGATTAAGGTAATCGAGCATTGGCAATTTATGCTTTACTTCATTCTTTGGAGATTTAATGATTTGATTGGGGATTGCAGCTCCCTGATAATTAATTAGTTGGCTTACTTCGTTGTTTTTATTGTTCACTGGTTATATCAAGACTACTTTCTTATTATCAGAGTCAGTAAAGGCGTACTTACCTGCTTCCGGCTGATCGGTATCGATCGATGGCAAGGGAAGAGTGTCG
Source organism: Moricandia moricandioides (assembly GCA_905132885.1). NCBI lineage: Eukaryota > Viridiplantae > Streptophyta > Magnoliopsida > Brassicales > Brassicaceae > Moricandia > Moricandia moricandioides. The sequence goes on from CAJHQQ010000359.1 coordinate 101,321, forward strand.
CCCGACAGCAGTGGACTAGCGTCGATCGATTCCAGATTAGCTCATTCGATCGATGGTTGTTGTCTAGAATCCATAATTTCTCCATTAAGTACATGTGTCATAAGGTTTAGGGAAATAATAATTTAGCAAAAAATAAAGTAAAAATCCAGACAATATTCTAATCGAGATCTAATGGCAATAAGAAAGAGTCCCCGAAAACGGTGCCAAATTTGATGTGGGATTTTATTCACTTTCAAATTAACTCTATATTCCTACTTTACTCTCTCAATTAAGAGGTTCAGTGTAGTACTTAGGGATCGAATCCACAGAGACTCTAGGATTGCACAATAGACTTATTGTTTTCGCATTAAAGCTAGATAAATTATAACAGTAACAGTAAAAGCGAATTCAAGAAGGATTTGGTTTCTAAGGATTTAAATTTAGAGAGTAGACTTAGGGGAAATTCTCAAGTAGTTTTAGATATGCAGACTAATAGATTGCTAGGTTTTTATTAAGTATTGTTCTAAACTCAAACCTTAGGATTTAGAAGATCGCTCTCGCGCATCTCGGCTGAGCGTTGAGCGACGGCAATAATCCGGCATCAATCTATGCTCGTTCTAACAATACAGGTTTTGCAGATGGATGGGTTCTCTAAACTTCTAATTCAACTCTCGTTTGTTACTACTTATTTAGATTGTTTAAGATTGATTCCAGGTTATAACTAGGCTCTCGCTTGTGCTATAGAACCCTAATATCTAATATTGAAGTGATCAAGTTCAACTTAGCATTAAGAGAAACTTAAACAAAGATCCAAGAAGATTACCCTAACAATTCTATAAAATCAACAATGCATCACTACCATTGAATAACCCTAAATCTAATAAGGAACTACTCAGACATAGCAATAAAGAACATGAATAAATTCTGAATAAATTGCATAAAATAAACTGAGTATAAAGATAAGGAGTTCAAGATCTTCTCTGTAATGATGATCAGATCTTTCTCTCCAATCAATGTTTTCTATCTCTAAAACTTTCTGGTTCCTCAGCTTATGGTAATACAGCTTAGGGCTTAACAAAGATAGAAAGCCCTAATAAATAGTCTAAATTTTAACCAGAGACTTGTCTTGCAATTTATAAAACTTTTGGGTAGAACTTGTAATTTTTCAATCTTTCAGACGACTTCACCGTCGATCGACGCACAGTGTGTGACGTCGATCGATGGTCCATTCATTCATCTGTAACCGACTCCGAGTTTCTGCTGGGCAATCCTGATTGCTCCAAAACAGTCCAAAAGCTCCAATTGCGTCCAATAAGTACCTAGACCGGAAAATTCTCTAAAACAATACCAAATGCATATAAAGGACTCTAACTATACTCTACATATCATAGGTAAAATAGGTAAAATCCATGGTATATCAACTCCCCCATACTTAACCTTTTACATGTCCTCAAGCAAACAAAGCCTGTGTGAGAAGTTTGAAAAACGAAGACTCACATAATGTCTAAGTATAACTTTCACCTTACTTCATCGCAACCACATCCTATCAAGTCAATCACAGAGAACTTTATATACCCTATCCTATTATAGCAACCAAATCCAATCTACCAACAACTTAGCGAATACTAGTCTGACTCACCCCTCTACTAATTTCATTTCTTTGCATAAAATAAAAGTGCAGGTTTTACCTTGGGAGTATTGATCAAAGATATATAGTCTCTTACCTCTGTAAGTATCTGGACACACAGGTAGTCTTCTCTTATTCCTTTCCTCTCTCTCTTCTCACTTCTTCTCAATCAATGTCTCCCTTCTTTCGAGGGTATCATTTTAGTTTTTTTTTAATTGACTGAGATCTTTGGATAGGCTTCCATGAATCAAGCCCTAATGGTTTTTGCCACCATATTCTGTTCACTTCTTTTTGACCTTTATCTCTTTCTAGGATCATCTGAATCAAGCTTTAATGGTTATAGCCACCAAATCTTGTTCGACTCCTTTTTTAATCTGAAGGGGAGAGAGAGGGGAATCATAAGCAGACATAATTTTACCTTCCAGACTTGCAGAAGGAATCTGATCAAGTGTATACCAAATCCCAAAGCAAGCAAATAATGCCATGAGTAGTGTTGGAAATCAGCTTCAGTTCCTTCAAACTTTCTAAGCAAGTCTGATATAGTGGCATGTTAATCCACTTTAGTATCTCTAGTAATCTCTGCGAACAACCTTCTAAGAATGGTGCTAAAGTGTGGTTAGTCAAAAATAAATCTTGATCATAGTCCTCTTCTTGACTCGATAAAACTTTTTGAAAAACTTATATAGATAGTAAATAAAACTCAAAAACAATAAAATAGCATTTGCAACCTCCCCCATACTTAAATTTCACTGTCCCCAGTGTAATCCGCCTCGGATTGGTTAGGAGAAATTAAAATCATAAGTAAACAGTGTTAGAGATAGTTGAATATGCCGACTCTGTTAGTAGTATCGCTCGATGGCAAATGCAGCGGACGAGCCAGCACACCTAGCACAGCCATTTCCACCTCTCCTAGACTTCACTGAGATTCTAGAGATCCCCATATATGACCATGGTATCTATCGATCATCATAAAATCCTGTCACCTCTCGAAGTGGAAGTGCTATCATCCGCGGTCCCACGTCATCCACAAAGGAAAAAGCGTCCCCCTTCAGCCACTGGGTCCTCGTCAGGTGACCCTCATCCATGAAGCGCAATCCTCTCTCCACCGAAGCTCCCTCGAGGTTAATGCAAAGAAAGCTGAAGATGGGTGTCACGAGGCTCCCTATTGTCTCCCTCTTCGCACCACAACCCTTAAAGAGTTTGTCCTTTAGGGTCGCCATGTGCTCTGTAAATATAGCCCCTATGTTCACCTGCTGATCGGTGGAGGAAAGAGCTCGTCGTCAAGCTGAACCAGTTCCCTAACGGAATAGTACATCAATGTCAGCTCCTGGACCCGAACCTTGTTAGGTTCCATCTTGCACAATAGGGTGTTGGCAAGGACCTTCGAGAAGTAGTGCAGTGTCGGGTGACAAACGTCTGTCTAGGTGGCTGAGCCGGAGTTGAAGTGGCCAGTCCCAACGAGGCCCCAGAAAGTAGGTAGGCCAGGGAAAGCAGCGACTGAGCAGGCGCTGGCACCAATGTCGAAGCCGTAGATCTCACACAATTGTGGGACGGGAATCCTGTATCGGGTGCCACTAATGAAGAAGGTCAGGGTGGCCTCATGCGCCACCTTCACTTTCAGGCTCTTTTAGAGAACCTGAGCTGTGGAGAAACACTGCCACACCAGGTCGGGGTATAGAGGATCTGGCTTAGTAGCCATGGTGCCCTACCCAAGCTCCTGCACCATCTGTCTGAAGTAGGGGTAAAGCCCTAGTTTCTTCAAGGTTCGCTTGTCAACAAACTTGGTTGGTTCGATGGTGACGCCCTGCCAGGCGTTGTAATAGAGGCTGTCGAAGTCGTCCCACTCCTCGCTCAGGGGACGGTGTGTGCAGTCTCTCGATTGCACTGCTCTTCGAGGATCAGGATAGTCCTCGAATGTAGCAAGCATAGCTTCATCTTCATTGGGCCAGGGGTCTCGGCATGGAGGACCCTGCGGTGGAGCACTGGTGCTACCAACCTCGTAACGTGCCTTAGTTCTCCTCTCCTCCATCTACATATAATGAAACAAAGCACAAATCGGAATCAATGTTGAAGTGAAAGGAGCAGCCGTCGATCTATGGTACCGCAAGGTCATCGATCGACAGGTCCTAATGGTCGTCGATCGACGTCGACTCATGGGCATCGAGCGACGCTGTATCGCGGATCAGTGTTCACAAGATCGAAGGTAATCAACTGAAATCATGCAAATCATGTGTAAAGATGATAGATAGTCCCTATTATAGTACTCTAGCACCCTAAATCTTTATACATTCCGAGTTAAACTACGAAAATTTTGATTTTTTTCTTCAAACTCTAAAAATTTCCCTAAACTAAGATATTTGGAGAACATACCTTGAAGATTGAGTGATTTAAAGAGCTAAACAGGTAGAGAGGGTAGAAATCATGTGGTTTAGGCTTAAAAACGAGCAAAATCGGCCAACATTTGGAAGAGAAATCGGGTGTGGAACTCGTGTGTGTTTTTGGTGGTTTGGAGGAAAGTGTTTTATGAATCGGGGTCACGTCGAGTTAACCTACTCGACGCACGACCGTCGATCGATGGCAAAATAGGGGCGTCGAATGATGGTCTGGTCGGTGACTCCTTATTCACTTACGATTTTTATAATTGCATAAATAAGAAATAATTATTATATATTTGCTTTAAATTAATTAATTATTTAGACTATATATGTTCATTAGGTTTAATGGTTTTATTATTATTCCTATTATTTAATATATATATATATATTCTTTTAATATATTATTATTATTATTATTATTATTATTATTATTATTATTATTTAAATTAGTGGGTTGTCTCCCACTCAGCGCTTGTTTAAAGTCGTTAGATTCACGGGAAATTGGCTTATCATTCGGGGTTAGGCACCTCTAGACGTGTGGTCTGAGTGTGCAGAATTTCAGCTCTAGCCCAGTAATGTTTCACTCGCTGCCCATTCACCATGAAATCTTCTCCTTTTTGATTAAATAGGACAATTGTCCCGTAAGGCGTAATTTCTTTGATGGTGAAGGGTCCGGACCAACGAGAATGAATTTTTCCAGGGAATAGAGTTAATCGAGAGTTGTATAGGAGTACTTGATCGTTTGGTTTGAAATGCCTTGAAATAATTTTCTTGTTGTGATAGGCTTTTGTTTTCTCCTTGTACAATTTCGAGTTCTCGTAGGCGTGATATCTGATTTCGTCGAGCTCATTTAGCTGAAGTAATCTCTTTTCTGCTGTGGATTTAGCATCAAGGTTTATCTTTTTTATTGCCCATTCGGCTTTTTGCGCTAGTTCTACGGGGAGACGGCAGGATTATCCGTAGATTAAGTGGAATGGGGCAGTTCTTAATGGTGTTTTAAACGCTGCTAGGTATGCCCAAAGTGCATCATCTAACTTCAAAGACCAGTCTTTACGGGCCGATCCTACCGTCTTTTCCAGGATTTCTTTGATATGACGGTTGGACACTTCTACTTGTCCACTGGTCTGAGGATGATAGGGTGTAGCTACTCGATGGTGGACTCCATGTTTCTTAAGCAGTTTTTCGAACACCTTGTTAATGAAGTGGGTACCTCCATCACTTATTACGATTCGCGGAGCTCCAAATCTGGGAAAATGATACTCTTGAAGAGTTTAACGACTATGGCAGCATCATTTTTCGTAGTTGCTATTGCTTCCACCCATATCAAGACATAGTCTACAAGTACAATTATGTATTTATTTCCATGCGAAGAAGGGAAAGAACCCATGAAATCGATGCCCCAACAATCAAATACTTCAACTTCAAGTATGAAATTTTGTTCCATCTCGTTTCTCTTGCTAATTTTTCCTCTTCTTTGGCAGGGATCACATTTGGCTACATAGGCTTGAGCATCTCGAAAAATAGTCGGCCACCAAAGCCTTCTTGTAGGATTTTTGACACTGTCTTAAAACTAGTGAAATGTACGGCGTAATCAGATCTGTGGTAATGGTATAAAATTCCTAGAGTTTTGCTTTCGGCAACACATCCCTATATATGTTGTCAGAATAGTGTTTGTAAAGATAAGGTTCATCCCAGTGATATCTCCGGATTTCTCTCAAAATTTTCTTTTTATGATAGAATTTGAAGATTTTGGGTTCGACTTCGGCAACAAGATAGTTTACTATATCTGCATACCAAGTTCTATCGGTGGTGTTTAGTGCACACACCTCCCGGCTCAAACTTCTGTATCCAGGAGAATCATCATTTGGTGTCGAAGGATTACAATTGACGTTGATATTTAGTGGAATAATTACTTTATCGGTCTTTTCAAATGCATCGTCGATCGATGGGGTATGGAAAAGGTCGATCGATGCTTTATGGATACAATCATTCGATGGTATTAGTGTCTCGTTGATTGATTCTGCTTCATGCGCCAAACTAAAACTACCAACAAAAGTCGATTCTTCTAAGTAGACATTTTTTGTGGGTAGGAAATCATCTATAGGAATGTTATCATCTACTCTTATTTGGGATAAGTGATCGGCGACTCCATTTTATACTCCTTTCTTGTCTTTGACTTATATGTCAAGTTCTTGGAGAAGGAGAATCCACCGTAAAAGTCGCGGCTTAACATCCTTTTTGGTCATTAAGTATTTTAGTGCCGCGTGGTCGGTGTGAACTACTACTTTTGAACTAAGTAGATAGTATCATAATTTCTCGATTGCGAATACCACAGCTAATAACTCTTTTCCGTTGTCGCATAATTATGTTGCGCATCGTCTAGAGTTCTGCTGCCGTAGTATATAATGTGCAACTTTTTATCTTTCTTTTGTACAAGTACCGCACCTACAGCGAAATCGCTCGCGTTGCACATAATTTCAAATGGCAGATCCCAGTGTGGTGCTTGGACAATAGGGGCGGATACGAGCGCTGATTTGATTGTCTCAAAGGCTTCGAGACATTTGGGCGTAAAATTGAATTTCACCTCCTTACATAGAAGTGCAGTAAGGGGTCTAGCAATTTTGCTAAAATCTTTTATGAATTGCCTATAGAATCCAGCATATCCTAGAAAACTTCTAGCATCCTTGACACTAGTGGGTGGTGGCAGCTTTGTCATTACGTCGATTTTTTCCTTGCCACCTGAATTCCGGCCGCAGAGACTTTTTTTCCCAAGACAATTCCGCTGTTAATCATGAAATGACATTTTTCCTAGTTCAAAACCAGATTTTTCTCTACGCATCTAGATAATACCTTACACAGGTTATCCAGACATGCTTTGAAATTCAAACCTTAAACTAAGAAGTCATCCTTGAAAACCTCCATGAATTTCTCAATCTTATCGGTGAATATTGACATCATGCATCTCTGGAAAGTCGCAGGGGAGTTACAGAGTCCGAATGGCATCCTGCGTTATGCGAATGTTCCATAGAGACAAGTAAAGGTTGTCTTTCTTGGTCGTCCGGATGTATGGGGATCTGGAAGAATCCGGAATACCCATCGAGAAAATAGTAGTATTCATGGCTTGCGAGCCTCTCTAACATCTGATCGATAGAGGGTAAAGGGGAAAGATCCCTTCGTATGGCAGCATTTAGTTTTTCTGTAATCGATACACATTATGTGTCCAGTGACAATTCTAGTAGGGATCAATTCATATTTGTCATTCTTTACCACGGTAATTCCTCCTTTCATTGGAACGACATGAACCGGGCTGACCCAGTTGCTGTCTGAGATCAGATAAATGACGCCTGCTTCTAGATGTTTCATGATTTCCTTCTTAACTACTTCCTTCCGATTAGGGTTCAGTGTTCTCTGATGTTCGATGGAAGATTTGGATTCATCATCAAGGTGTATCCTATGCATGCATAAAACGGGAGAAATTCCTGGAATGTCATCTAACGAATAACCGAGAGCCTTGCGGTGTTTTCGAAGTTTATTCAGTAACATAGCTTGCTCTCCGTTGCTCAAGTTTGCATTGATGATGACAGAGTAGGATTTTTCGTAAAGGAAAGCATATTTAAGACCGGCTGGAAGTGGTTTGAGTTCAATTTTGGGTGCTTTGTCTTTGCTCCAGTCCTCGGTCACAATATGTTGTCTATCAAGGGTGATATTGGCGTAGCGATCGACGGGGATTGATGGATCGAGTTCGTCGAGATCTACATTAAAGACTTCTTCTGTGACGTCCAATAACCTTGCATACTCTCCAGTGCGATCTTCTAACGCAGAAATGTCGTCATAAGGAGATGTGCATGCTTTCTCTAGAGGTTCGTACAAGCATATGTCTATGAATGAGTTTTCTGCTAGGTCGGAAAGGTGATCGATATGGTAGGTTTGACTGTCGATCAAAGGTTGTTTTACAATCTTTTCTTTGTCGAAAACCATCGGTATTTTCCCTATGTTGAGGCATATACGTCCTTCTCTAACATTAATGATCGCCCCGACAGTGGCCAGGAAAGGTCTTCCTAAGATAATGGGATTTCGAGGTTCTCACCCAGATTTAAGCACTACGAAATCTGCGGGTATATTACAGTTATGAATACGTATGTGTACGTCCTCGAGTACACCTTCCGGAATTCTAGTGGATGTATCAGCTAGAAGAAGCGTGACCATGGTGGATTGAAACTGTGTTAGCCGAAGAGCGACTGCGACGGAATAAGGCATCAGGTTGACACTAGAGCCCAAATTACAGAGGGATCGTTGAAATCTCTCATCGCTAATAGTGCAGTCTAAAACGAAACTACCGGGATCAGGGAGTTTAACTGGAGTTTTTACTTGAATAATTTCGCTCATCTCTTCAGACACCATCATCACGCAGTGTTCCGATTCATGGAATCCTCGTGATGCTGCATCTTTCATGTATTGCTTAATAGCAGGCGCGATGTGAATTGCATCGCTTAGTGGCATCTCGATGTTTACTTTGTCAGATGATTTTTTGCATATAGTTTTTTCTAGCTTCTTCTTCTTCTGCTTAGCGTTTTTTCGAAGGAAAGGGGGCTTTCTCTTGGTAAATAATTGTCTTAACCATTTCGGTTGACTCTGGATCGGAGCGTCGATCGATTCGTTCTTTAGAGCGTCGATCGATTTTAGGTAAGGGGTGTCGATAGATATCTAGTACTGGGTGTCCATAGATATCTAGTACGGGGTGTCAATCGATGTCTCCCTTAGGTTCGATAATTGAGTCCTCAAGGTCATCATTTTGGTCTAACGCTTCAGTTTCAGGAAGGATCTTGGGATTTTTCTCGTTAATTACGAGTGGGATGGGATGCAATTCTTCTTTTTCATCTGTCGAGATTCCCTTGAATTCATCGATGGTGATGCTTTCTTTAACGCCAGAGGTGAGTTGTCGACCGCTTTTTAAAGCTACGACACTGCAATGGCTCCTAGGTTAGCATCTGTTTTAAGAGGTAAGAATCCTTCCTCTCTCCTGATGGACATAGCGTTGCTCGCCATTTGGTTGTCGATTCTCTTAATGTGTTCGCTCAGAGTGTCAAATTTTTCCGTCATCTCTGAGTATATCAGGTCTAATTTTTCATTGAGGCCGGCAGCTATTCTACGGTTTCCTGTGAATACTTGTTTCATTTTTGATTTTGAACTTCTTTCTTATCTGTTCACAGCGGCGTTGTAATTGTTTGTAAAATTGCCAGCGTTTTCCCTAGATCGTTGATCGTTCAGGTTCATCACATCAGAGAACTCAACTCGATTTTCAAAGATGGAAGGGGCAGTATTGTCCTCACAATAAGGTTGAGATAAGTTATTTTCGTGCAGAAGGGTTGCAACTGGTGCTAGAGCTTTTCTAATTTGGATCGAATGTTTCTCCTCTGCGAACATTGGTGGTACCTCCTTTCAGTGTCTCTCTTTTCGAAAGCTCTACCTAAGGCTATGTTTTCTATCAGTCTTTTAGTGGTTGCAGGGCTTCGGGTGCCGAAGTTCCCCTCGCTGGCTATATCAAGGATGGTTTGATAGTCTAGGTTTAGTCCTCTATAGAAAGTGTTGATTAGTTGGGGTTCTAAGAATCGATGGTGTGGGCACGAAAGTTGGTAGCTTTTGAACCTTGTCCATGAATTTTTAAAAGATTCGCGGCTACATTGAACGAAAGTGGATATTTCCCTTCTTGCTTCCCAGTATCTCTCCTTGTCATTGAAGTGGTTGATGAAGGCGCTTCTAATGTCTGCCCAACAAGTCAGGAATCCTGGTGGTAGCTGGTTCAGCCAGCTCCTGGCATCACCTTCTAGGGAGAAAGAAAAAAGTTTGCAGCCACTGAAATCGTCATTCACCATGTCTTCTACCATCTCGATGTGATCGTTCGAGTGTTCAGTGGGAAAACCATTGAACTGATTTTTTCGCGCCAGAATTAGGAAGTCGATATCAAGTTAAGAGTTTCCAGCATGGTTATCGGATAATTTAATTGTAGACTTATTGGAATAGGTTCTGCTGGGATTTAGATACTTGAGCATTGGCAATTTATGTTTCATCTCATTCTTTGGAGATTTAGTGATTTGATTTGATTAGTGATTTGAAAGTCGGGTCGACATTGAGTTCATGACACATGATGTTGATATCAATCCCTTGCATGTCTTCCGCGGTCCACGCGAACGTATGTAAGTTCTTATTCAGACAGGGTATGAGCTCGATCTTGAAAGGCTCGCTCAGGTTTGCGCCAATTTCAACGTAGCGGTCCGGGAACACTTTTTTTCTAGAGCTTCGATCACTCGCGACTGCCAAAAGATGTTGTCTTGTTCTGGGCATTGTCAGCGACAGACAATTTCTGTTTCTTTTTGGGAGGAACCTCTGCTGATGTTTTTTTTTTTTGCGTTTTGATTCTGTGGCGAAGCAGACTTGCGAAATTCTCCGATCTACCCAGATGGTCTCAATTCCGCGACATGTTGGGAATTTGAGACACATGTGGTATGTTGACGGGACGACCTGTATTGAATTCAGCCATGGAGTTCCTACGATCGCGTTATATGATGTGGGTCAATCGATGATTAGGAACTCCATGCTTTTTGTTATGCTTCTAGCTCTAACCGATAGGTTGATTGTACCAAGAGTCATGGTAGCTTCCCCCTAGAGTCCTACTACCAGGCTTGGGTTTTTCGCGATTTCGGATGGATTGATTTCCACTCTCTCGAGGGTGATTTTGAAGATGATATCGGCCGAGCTTCTGGTGACGACCAATATCCTTTCGAGATCGATATTCTGGACTGTCAGCTTGATAACAAGGAGATCGTTGAGATGTTTGGCCGATTTAGTCGTTGCTCTCTCCTTGAAAGAGATGACGCTGCCACCCGTTTGGTTGGGCATATCGTTTATAAGTCGTTCGGTGATTTTTGAGTTAGAGAATCCAACCCCCCCCCCTCCTTCTAGCGCCAAACTGTGGACCAAAATCCACACCGTCAATTTTCGTAAATTAAGGGAAAATCCAAGAGGACCCGACTTTCCCAGAGGTCCCGGATTATCTGCGTAAACACGCAAAAACGAAGAAGAAAGAGATAACAGAATATCAAAGGTAAGTTGCACAGAGGCGTTTTATTGATTGATAGAAACAAAGCTACAGGATCGTCCGAAGAACAAAATGAGTTGAAACTAGCTAATAAAGAGAATCTCAGAACAGAGATGGAGAAAGATCTAATTAAAGTTTCGAGTATGAAACCGTCTATATTCTAAATTCTTCTAAGCTAGCAGATTTATTCTAGTAAGTCTTCGGATCCCCTTCGCCTTTAGCTTTAGCTCTTCTTATATATGCCTCCTGGATAGGTTCCTTTTTCCCTTTTTTTCCCCTAGATCAATTTTTTCGCTTCGCGAAAATATTCCTTTTATTCTCGATCTTCATCGTTATCTTGTAAACTTGCAATTTATCTTTTGAACTTGACTTTTATCTTTCCCTGCAATACAAAAGACAAACGGTCATAGGGATTGGGATTTATTTCGTATAAACACACGAGTGGGCCTTTAGCCATGTTTTAGACCTTCTTGAGTCGTTTTTTGACTTAAGTATTTTTACGATTTATCAAAAGAGCGCTTCCGCAACGACATTGTTCCGAAGAAGGTTCGAATCCCTGTATAGTATAGGTAGCTTTAGGTGTTTAGTTAACCGTTTTCGTATTATACGACTAATTCGAACCTTGTACGAGAAAATAAATCCTTTAAGTTGTAAAGTTCAAATGGTAACTCCAATCGAGATAAAAACAAAACAAATCCTTCCCGACCCCAAAAAGGAGGCTACGAGGACAAGATAAAGATGAACTGGTTGGTCCAAATCTCCGAATGGGCAAGTAGGTCGTCGTTCTTGATTCAACTTGCCCGTTCGGCGAGTTGACCGTGGTGGTCGGGCCAACTCGCCAAATGGGCGAGTTGACCATCGTTCTCGGTCCAACTCGCCGAATGGGAGAGTTGGCCATTGTGCTTGGCCCAACTCGCCCGTTCAGCGAGTTGGACTGGTCCGATTCGCCAAACGGGCAAGTCGTTGTTTTTATATACAGGAATTGTTTTTCTTGGGGACTCGTCATATCAATTTGTTATACGAAACTTGATCTCGTTTTTCCCGCCCTTCTTTCCTTTAAAATATCATCTCTTTTTTTATAAAGAGGACTTTTTCTGGGAAGTTTCTTTGATTTCGCCGTAACTGTTTTTCCCCAAAAGAAATTAAACACTCAATCAAACAATATATGTTAAAAATTGTAATAACAACTTGGAGTTGGATAGATTTAGCACTTACAGTTTCAATTTGGTAGATTTTAAAAGGAAGACAAATCAGACCTAGCGTTTACACGTCATGGACGATGGATACTTGACAAGGAGATGTCAAAATCAACGCCGGATGTAACGGAGGAGATGTTGTCGGAGTGGGATAGGGACAACAGCGACTCTTGATCGGAGAAGGTTACACCTTTGGTTTTTTCGATGTCTAGTGAGAGAGAGATCCGACAAACTCTGTTCTTCCTTTCATTTTTTTTGTCGTCACCTTGTTTTCTAATTAATTACCTTTTACTCCCTCCGTTATTGAATAAGTGTCACTATGACATTTTTCACACAGATTAAGAAAGTGTATGAAATATATGTAAATTGGTATTAATTACATCTCTTTGACCAATAGTATTGTAGATAAATAAAATTCTTTATAAAATCAATGCAGTTTGCAATTAATTTTCAGCTGAAAGTAAGTATAATTTGTATTGGAATTGTAAAGTGACACTTTTTATAGAACAAGAAAAAATGGTTAGAATGACACTTATTATAAAACAGAGGGAGTATTACTTTAGCATATATTTTCCAATTTTTAATTTACTATAACGGCAAACTTGTAGTTAATCAAGTTGTAGATGGACTTTTAGTAAATTTGCTTGTATACCATTTTAGTATTGTAATTAAAATTTAATATGAGTCATTCTAATAATTTTTAGATTAGTTAGAGTCATCCTATGTAATTTCTCTGATTTTTAATTAACAATTACACGTCACTAATTTATGTATTCACGTCATTAATTTTTGTGATCAAAAGAGAGAGAATATAATCAACCGTCATAATTCTAGTGTTACAAAAAAACAACAACTTTTTCTTCTTTCTTTGTTGCTTGAACGCAACTTTCTTTCTTCGTCGGTTGAACCTAGCCATTAAGTCGACATCGTTGTTTATCGTCTCGACCTGTATTTTCTGATATCTCTTCACCGAAATCGTCTTCTCCACAAGCGTTTCTACAAAATTGTCTTCTCCACAAGCATATCTACGAAATCATCTTCGCCGCAATCGTATCTACAAAATCATCTTCTCCAGTATGTTGTCGCTGAGTTTGATTTATGTCGTGACTGAGTTTGATTTATATTGTGCATGATTAATTCATTCTGTTGTGGCTGAGTTAGTTTTCTCTTGTGGCTGAGTTAGTTTTCTATTGCGGCTGAGTTAATTTTGTATTGCGGCTGAGTTATATATTAAGTTGATTTTGTTTCTGTTTCTCCTGCTAAGGACCCATCCTATGGACGCGGCTGCAGTGTAGAGCCAAAACATAAAGAAGGTAAGGTAAAAAAGAAAGATGTGGGTGAGTTAGAAAAGAATGATGTGGCTGAGTTACAAAAGAAGGAGGTCGCTGCTAAGAAGAAGGAGGCGGCTGAATTAAAGAAGAAGTAAGCGGCTGAGTTAAAGAAGCAAGAAGCCGCTGCTAAGAAGAAGGAGGCTGAGTTAAAGTAGTGAAAGTCGGCTGAGTTAAAGAAGGAGGCCCCTGCTCACAAAGGACAACGCGTGCCGGTGTAAGAAGAATATCTCTTCCGCAGAAGAAGCATATTGAAGATGACAATGAGCTTGCAGAAGTTACCGACGAATTTGTCACGGTAGAAAACAAATTGTTGCCGGAGTCTAATGTGGAGGAAGAGGAAAATACTAGATGTGGAAGAATAAAGCATTATCGGGAGAGAGATGTTCAATTATCTTCAAATGGGTGTGGAATGATGGCAGCATGTGCTTCTTCAGCATGAGTTTTTCCTTACATTGGGACAATGGAACAACGTGCATGATAAATAATTTGAACCTTCAGAATTAATATATAATCCTCTAGCACTAGTTGAACCTTCACCAGCCCACCACCGGCCTTGGCTAACCACCCGGTCCCATAATTGTCCGGACGTGGTGCAACAGACCACGATTCAAACACTCCGTTCAATTGAGCTGAGCTGTTTGCCAGCTTACCCTCCTGAGTGAGCTAGCCCTTCCAGCTGATCGAGCTGACACACTTAATATGAGCTAAGACCGAGCTACACCCAGCTGACCGAGCTTCCATCGCGCATCGCCCAGCTGCCATGCGCCTCGTCCAGCTCGCTTACACTTTTCCCAGCTCATTTACGCCTTGTCTAGCTGCCCTGAGCTTGTTTCCACTTACATTTGCTAAGTCTCCATATTCTGTAGAACTTAACCTTCCTTCCAGACCATGGAACGCTTTCCCTTGGGTCATATGACCGGCTCGCTTTTCCCCTTTCACCATGGTCCATACGGGCGACCCTATCTAGGATTTGGGTCATGACAAGTCTCCCCCACTGGCGATGGATTCTTCCTCGAATACAAACCAAGTCCTTCTTTTAATGAAAACTGTTCAAGCCACTTAGGAAAATCGGCCCTCATTCTGACTTTAGTTTCCCAAGTCATGTTCATACCTTTTGTAAACGAAATTTTGATTTGTATTTAGTTTACTCAATTTGGGGTTAGGCCAGGACCGGTCTTGAAATATTTCAATGTATGAATATTTCTTAAAATTATATAGTAATTGTTTTATATGTTCATCATGAGTACTCTGATATTTGACTAGTCCGGTCTAACACAATGTTAGGTCTTGGTACGGGTTGAAAATCCTTAAGCCATGATCTAGTGGAACCGTTAACTCTTGGTACGGGTTGCAAAGCCTTAGGCCTTGATTTAGTGGGACGAGTTAGTGGATGACCTGATCTAAGTTGTGGAGTAAATTTTGTGACTCTGGTTGGATCGTCCCTAGCCTTCATGTAGCGCATCCGGACAATTGTGTTGGGTTGGAAGGTCAGTCATGTTTTTGTCTGATTGTTTGCTGGACGGTTGGCTCATTTCATCTCTAACCCTGGGCGTTGGTCGGTCTATTGGTCATGTTCTTGTTTGACTGTTGGCCGGTTGGTCGACAATATGTCTAGGACGGTTCGAGGGTGTTACAGAGGTCATATCAGAGTATGGGATTCGTCCATGCTTCTGGAACTCATGTTTTAATCGATTTTCAAATGTTTTGTCAAGTCAAAAAGAGTCACAAAATCAATTAGGGTAATCCCGTCATGTTCAACCATAGGATTTACGGCCTTAGGAATTAGGGTTGTGATAGTCAAATCTAGATTGTTCGGTTGCTTGGTTAGCATTGTGATTAGGTTTAATTGGTTAGAATTGCTATTAGGTTGCTTGGTTTGTAATTCATGCAAATAGTTGAAGAATAAATTGGGTGTTAGGTGTTCTACTAAGTTGCAACTAGTAAGTGTGTTTGTTTGTCGGAACTTTAAGGATGAAAACCTTAAATTAAAGAGAGTTCGAGGTCAAAAACCCAAACGCGAAGAGAAAAAGCAAAGATAGGTTCAGAGGGGCTGGTGTGTGGTAAGGAGTGGAAAAATGGAAAGGATTCGAGATCAAGAAAGGATTTGAGTAGTCAGGAACAAGCATCATATCTATCTAAATGACAAGATAGTATCATGGGAAATGAGAGTGTTATGGTTGAATAAAAATAAGAGGATGATGCAGCTATCATTCAATAAATATGAAGAAAATGGTGGAGAAATTGAGGAGGACACTCACAGAGCAGTGGTAAACCGATTATGGAGACGAGACGAGAATGAATGAATCTTCGGAAGTCAAAAATTTCAAGAAAGGATTCAAGAGCGAAGGGAATGCTTTGGGATGTATCAAGGTAGATTGGGTTCTGAATCAGAAGAAGGAGACCCAAAGAAATCATGGCTTATTAATCATGGCTTCAATCATGGCTTCAATCTTGTTCTACTGAGTATTTGATGGGATGTTCTGATAGTAGGAGGCTCCATAGGTTCTGTTGTTAATGTAGGTTCTCAGATGCTCTGATCCTTGGTTGTAGCTACTCCTCTGACCATTGCCGTAAAAGTTTAAGTTGCTTTGGTTTCCATATCTGTGGAATACATTTCCACCAACGAAATTCACATCTTCTACTTCACTTCTCTTTGTCAGATCATATGGCTTCTACACCATTTGCAAAGCTAATTTGCTTCCTCAGAAACCTCTGAACATTGTCCAATTGAGATTTTACTTCTTCCATCTGATCCTTGGTTAGTGTAGGGGCTGATTTCCTCCTCTATTGATCATTGTTCTTGTTGCTGTTGCTAGATGCCAAATTATCTACCAATCTGGTAGCCTCTTATGGACTCATAATGCAGAAATTTCCTTCGCTGGTTTTGTCTAAAGCCATCTGGAATGATAACTCAATGCCTCTGAAAAAGTGTTGAGAAGTTGCACTTCATTGAATTAATGGTGTGGACAATCTCTTTGGTAGGATTTGAATCTGATCCAGGAGTTTCTGAATGACTCGGCAGGCTCATGTGTGAATGTAGCAATTCTGCTCCTCAAATCCTCATCTTTGGCATCTTCAAAGAACTTACGCAGGAAGGCGTTTTTGATGTATGTCTAGGATGTAAGAGAGCCTGGTAGTAGCTGCTTAAGCCAGTATGAAGCATCTCCAGCAAGCAAATATTTAAAGAGTTTGCATAGAAGGTAGTCCTCAGGGACTCAAATAGTTTTGATGGCAGACATAAGATCTTCACATCGCTCCAAATGATCCATAGGGTGCTCATGAGAATAACCATGAAATGGTGTATGTTCCACAAGTGTGAAATAGGCTGGCTTCACCTCAAAATCCTTCCTCTAGAAAGATGGAGGACGAGTAGAAGATCTTTTGGCATAGAATTGATCTGGACGATTGTAGTCAACCAACGTTCTGGGTTGAGTATCATGGGCTTCAGCTCCAGCTTGAGCTTCATCAGCTTATTTTAGTTTAGGTATTACAATCCCCTGATAATCAATTCCTATTGCATTACGCAGATGACCTTTGAGATCATACATGTTTCCTCTCTCATTCATAGTTATGATCAGCATAGCAACCATCTTTGCTCGGGAATCACCGTTTATTGGTGCCTCAGTATTGGTGTCGATCGATTCCGGCAGATGAGTGTCGATCAATGAAGAAGTTGGCGTCGATCGATTCTTGTCGTTTCTTTTTGCGGATGCTACGTTCGATGGCTACTATTATGTGAAAATGAAGTCATTTTTCTTGTTGCTCCTGGTATTGTTGGGCATGCACCTGAAAGACAAGAATTTGTTTTTGTAAGTAAACTGAAAAGAAAAGGCAAGACTTGCAAAACAAATCTAATAAGGATCATTTCTCCCCGGCAACACGCCAAAATTGATAGATGCTCAAGTTACCTTAGAGGTACTGATTACTCTCTTAAATAAGAGGTTCAGCTGTATTACTTAGGGATCAAATCCACATAGAGCAAGGGCACACAATAGATTTGATAATCAACTTAGTTATGTTATGCGATTAATAAGACATTAGAAATAACAAACAAGAGAGATTGTTGGTTTGTAAACAAGTAAGGAAAATAGCTAGATCTAGGGTTCTGAGGTAGTGAATTATAATGGCTAGAATCCCAAGGGTTTACAATCATAAAACACGAATTCAGTTTGTTAAGATTTGATAAATAATATCTATCCTATGGCTTAGCTCAGAGTTTACAACTTTCGTGTATAAATTCAGAATGACCGTCGATCAATGGTATGCAAACGACATCAATCGATGGTATGAAAATGGTATTGCTCGATTGGTTTTTTATTCAAGCATTAAACGATCAGATTCGATTGGTTCACTTAGAATTACTAGACTATTCTCTCGGTTGTACCTAGTAATTTAAGCTGAAAAGGATTTATTCAAGTAATGATCCTACTCTCGCAGTGCCAATTATCCTAAGATCAAGGTTCTAGGTAGCTAATAAAGAACACAGGTAATAAGTACAATCCTGATGATAGATCTAATAATCACCCTAGAAATTTTATTGTTTGGCTAATCCATCAAAACTATTAATAAACCATAAATTTAACAAGGTGACTACTCAGACATAGCTATATATAACATAATCAAAAACATAAAATAATGCATCAGATAAAGAATAGGGACATAAAGTGGTGTTCCAATTCAAAGCGTGAAAAGTCTTGATCAACTCCCCAAAAACACTAAACTACTACATTTGTTCTGAAAAATATCTAAAACACTGGCAAAGATAATATGTAAAACTCGTGCAGTGGAAATCTTGTAATTTACATGACTTTGGCTTTAAGTCGGGTACTTTGTGAATTGGGTTACTGAGCTTCGACTGTCGATCGTCGACAAGGGTGCGTTGTCGATCGACGCAATGCTTTGTCTCGACTCATACTTTGCTGGATTTGTGACAGGGGTGTGTTTATTGTTCTAGCACGGTATAAATATCCTAAACAATTAACTATCAAATTAACTCTTAATCCTAACACACAAAACAATACTCTTGCCAAGAGAGATCAGGTGTAGTACGTAGGGAGCGAATCCACAGAGAATAATGGCACACAATAGATTTTTTGTTTATAAAGATTAAGATAGGTGATTATATATATTGGTAATAAGTAATCACTTTAATGAGATATTCCTTATTAGAAGGTGTAGATGCAATATGGAAATATGCTAATAATGTAAATATAAAAATATGCTAATAATTTAAATATGGAAATATGCTAATAAACTAACTAGATGCAAATGTAAATATGCTAGATCTAGGGTTTCAATCTCAATGAATTATAGAGAATAAGATGCACGAATATGTGAATATTCTAGAACTCAAATATTAATTATTGTGACCCTTTTAACTCCAACTCTCGTATGCGAGAAAAAGCAAAGACCATTGACAGTGAAATCAAAAAGAAGTGTGAACGAGATTTGATATGTTCACCAAGCTAACTAGACCGACTCTCACATGCGCCAAACAACCTAGTTCAATGGAGTCTATTCTGGCACAGAGCCTACTCTCGTAGTCGTCCATGTCGTACTTTCGAGATCCTAGTTAGCTACTCTAGAATGCAAGCATTAAGCACAACTCAATTGATGGATATTAAGTTAATCTAGTAATCCTACTTTTTCGCTAATCCATGATTGCTATCATTCAACCCTAATCTAGTTGATAACTACTCAGACTTATTCAAAGTAAGAATAATAGTCTGAATATAATGCATAGATAAAATTCTAGGGTTTCCAATACAAATCTCCCTAAGGAGTTATGAATCTTATCCCCTAAATAAATCCTAAAACTATAGAATACTAAAAACTCTAGAACCCTGCACCATATGCACCCTTGCGGAACCTCTGCACCGCACTGGTGCCATAAAGTATAAATATAAAACCCTAAAATCTAGGTCAAAACTCGTCAAGGGGTACTCTTGTAATCTTGTGTCTTGTCTCTAACTTGGGGTTGAAATTGACTATCTATGATTTGGTCATCGATCGATTTCAAGAGTTCCGCATCGATCGATCTTGGTCATGTAACATCGGTCGATGCCAAGGTAGTGCCGTCGATCGACGATAGTCTTGTACTTCGACTCTCTCAATGATCAGCTAAGGGTTATTCTCCTCTAAATGCTCCAAAAGCTCCAAGTATCTCCATATATCTCCAAAATGTACCTGGACCTGTAAAAACCTTAAAAAATTTCCTAGACACACATAACAGACCCTAAATAGAGCGTATAACATGGCCTAAAACTGGTAATAAATAGGCTATATCAATTTGACCAGCTACGGGGCCGCAGAGAGCCTATAACAATGATACATGTCCTCTACTTCATCTTCTCTCTGAGGTGATTGAACATTATCTCTATATCATCATCCGTGTCCCTTGTTTCCCTGAAAAACATCCACAATCTATGAGTATAATAAGCTTCATCAAAAGAAATATCTAGAGGAATTTTTAAAACTCTTTTAGGAAAGCTATCCATCTCCTTTTCATTGGCTTCTCTGCGTTGATGTTTTGAGATCTTTTGCCTCCTCTTTGAGTGCCCCTCATCTTCTCTATCAAGATCCATAGCTTCAGATGTGTCTATATTCTGTTCTGAAACTGTCACAGTCAGACATACAATAAAACTTGCATTGAGGTTCGGTAGTCAAAATGGGTTTCTCTCATGTCTATCGATTCTGAATGTGTACTGTCAATCGATTCTTATATCACCCTTTCGATCGATGTCACGAGTCCGGTGTCGATCGATGTTAGTAGATTCACACGAAGCCACTGATTCTGTAGGCTTCACCATCGATCTATTCACACTGATTGGTGTCGATCGATGCGAATGAGAATTGCCGAGTGATAAGGAATTTTTCACACGAAAATCGCTATACTTCATCTTCTCTCTAAGGTGATTGAACATTATCTCTATATCATCATCTGTTTCCCTTATTTCCCTGAAAATCATCCACAATCTATGAGTATAATAAGCTTCATCAAAAGAAATATCTAGAGGAATTTTTAAAACTCTTTTAGGAAAGCTAACCATCTCCTTTTCATTGGCTTCTCTGCATTGATGTTTTGAGATCTTTTGCCTCCTCTTTGAGTTCCCCTCATCTTCTCTATTAAGATCCATAGCTTCAGATGTGTCTATATTCTGTTCTGAAACTGTCACGGTCGGACGTACAATAAAACTTGCATTGAGGTTCGGTAGTCAAACTGGGTTTCTCTCCTGTCTATCGATTCTGAATGTGTACTGTCAATCGATTCTTATATCACCCTGTCGATCGATGTCACGAGTCCGGTGTCGATCGAAGTTAGTAGATTCACACGAAGCCACTGATTCTGTAGGCTTCACCGTCGATCTATTCACACTGATTGGTGTCGATCGATGCGAATGAGAATTGCCGAGTGATAAGGAAATTTTTCACACGAAAATCGCTGTCTTGGGGCTTCTCTCTCTTGACTTCCTGCCAGAAATCATCATCAATCAATGCATTGACGTGGTGCCTTTGTCCAGCCTAGATTTTCTCCTTAATTAAGCTCTCATGCCTCTTAATTGTTTCACTTGTTTGCATCACTTGATTCTTCAATTTCTTCACATGAGTGTTGAGGTTTTCATACTTGGTATTGAGGTTGAGGTACAGACCATCTATCTTTCCTTTGAAATCCACAGTCATCTTCTGCTGTCCCTCTAAACCTATGTCAACCATTGCTTCAATCTTGCTTTCCTGACCTTCTGGAGGAGGATTCTGGTAGTAGGAAGATCCATAAGCCATGTTGTTGTTGAAGGGCCTTCTCTCTAAACCCTGATTAGAGTTACTCCTTTGACCAGTACCATAGGAGTTTCTATTGAAACCTTGATTCCCTTGTCTCTGGAAACAATTCCCATCAATATAGTTTACATCCTCTTCTTCAGTTTCATCTTCTCCAGACTCAATTGCTTCTTCTTCTGCAAAAGTAACCTCCTTCTTGAAAAATTTCTGAATGCTATCCAGTTTTGCCTTGACCTCTTCAATCTGCTCCTTACTCACAGCTGGAGCTGATTTCCTTCTCTCAAAATTTGTGTTCTTGGTACTGCTGCTAAACGCCAGATTCTCAATTAATCTTGTAGCTTCTTCAGGGCTCTAGGTGCTGAAATTTCCTTCACTAGTTGTGTCCAAAGCCATCTGATACTGTAATCCAATACATTCGAAGAAAGTAATAAGAAGTTGTACTTCGTTGAACCCGTGATGTGGACAGTCTCTCTGGTATGACTTGAATCTGATCCATGAATTTTTGAAAGACTCTGAAGGTTCTTGTGAAAAAGTAGCAATCTTGCTCCTCAGATCTTCTGCTCTTGCGTCATCAAAGAAGTTATGCAAGAAAGCGTTCTTAATGTCAGTCCTGGATGACAAGGATCCTGGTGGTAATTTCTTAATCCAATATGAAGCTTCTCCAGCAAGTGAGTACTTGAAGAGCTTACAGAAAAGATAGTTCTCAAGGACTCCATTGGCTTTAATAGCAGTCACTAGATCTTCAAATCGCTCGAGATGATTCATAGGGTGCTCATGTGCAAACCATGGTAAGGTGTGTGTGCTACAAGTCCGAAGAAAGCGGGCTTGATCTCGAAATCGTTTCTCTGAAAAGCTGGAGGATGAATGGCAGATCTGTTGGCGTAGAACTGGTCTAGACGGTTGTAGTCAGCCAGCATTCTCTGAGCAGCTTGGGCATTAGCTTCTGGTTGAGCTAATGCAGTGTCTGCTTCTACTTCTGCATCAGGGATTACAGCTCTCTGATCGTCTATCTTTTGACATGCTGCATTACGCAGATGACTGTTGAGGTCATGCAAGTCTCCATTCTTGTTCTGAACCACTACTATAGGCGCAACTATCTGAACTCGTCTGCTGGTGTCGATCGATGTGGATGAGATGCTGTCGATCAATGCTGAGTGATCAATGTTGGTCGATGCTAGAGTTCTGATGTCGGTCGATGTTATCCGTAAAGAAGTGTCGGTCGACGATGAGTAGGTGCCGTCGATCGATGCTTGTCATATTGTTTTGCGGATCGTACGCTCGAGTTTCTGTGGGTCTACAAATAGTAATTCTTGTTCTTTGTTGCTCCTGGTACTCTTTTGCATGCACATGAAAAAAAATCAGTACTTGAAAGTAAAAATAAACCTAGACTAAATCCTAGAAATTAAATCTAATGGCGACAATGCACCCCGGCAACGGTGCCAAAATTTGACATGGTTGTGTTTATTGTTCTAGCAGGGTATAAATATCCTAAACAATTAACTATCAATTAACCCTTAATCCTAGCACAGAAAACAATACTCTTGCCAAAAGAGATCAGGTGTAGTACTAAGGGATCGAAGTCACAAAGGACAATGGCACACAATAGATTTCTTATTTCTAAAGATTAAGCTAGGAGATTATATATATATTGGTAACAAGTAATCAGTTTAAGGAGATATTCCTTATAAGAAGGTGTAGATGCAATATGGAATTATGCTAATAATGTAAATATGGAAATATGGTAATAATGTAAATATGTAAATATGTTAATAATGTAAATATGTTAATAATGTAAATAAGGAAATATGCTAATAAACTAACTAGATGCAAATGTAAATATGCTAGATCTAGGGTTTCATGCTCAATGAATTGTAAGGAATAAGATGCACAAATATGTGAATATTCTAGAACTCAAATATTAACTATTCTGAACCATTTAACTCCAACTCTCGTATGCGAGCAAAAGGAAAGCCCATCGATCGATGGCTAAGGCCTAGTGTCGATCGAGGTGAAATCCGAAGGAAGTGTGAAGGATATTTGATATGTTCACCAAGCTAATTAGACCAGCTCTTGCGTGCGCCTAACAACCCTGTTCATTGAGTCTATTCTGGCACATAACCTACTCTCGTAGTCGTCCATGTCCTACTTTCGAGATCCTTGTTAGCTACTCTAGAATGCAAGCATTAAGCACAACTCAATTGATGGATATTAACTTTATCTAGCAATCCTACTTTTGGGCTAATCGATGATCGCTATCATTCAACCCTAAATCTAGTTGTAACTACTCATACATAATAAAAGTAAGAATAATAGTCTGAATATAATGCATAGATAAAATATTAGGGTTCCAATACAAATCTACCTAAGGAGTTATGAATCTTCTCCCCTAAATAAATCTTAAAACTATAGAATACTAAAAACTCTAGTTACTTGCACCGTACGCACACTTGCGCAACCTCTGCACCGTACTCATCTCATTAATTATAAATATAAAACCCTTAAATCTAAGTCAAAACTCGTCCAGGGGTACTCTTGTAATCTTGTTTCTTGTATATAACTTGAGCTTTAAATCGGCTGTCTGCGATTTGGTAATCGATCGATGTCAAGTGTTCCGAATCGATCGATCTTGGTAATGTAACATCGGTCGATGCCAAGGTAGTGTCGTCAATCTACGACATTCTTGTACTTCGACTCTCTCAGTGATCAGCTACGAATTATTCTCCTCTAAATGCTCCGAAAGCTCCAAGTATCTCCATATATCTCCAAAACATACCTAGATATGTAAATACCTTAAAACATAGCCTAGACACACATAATAGACCATAAATAGAGCCTATAACATGGCCTATAACTGGTAATAAATAGGCTATATCAATTTGACCAGCTACGGGGCTCCTCTCTCTCTGAGCTCCAGAAAGCCTCATAATCTCTACAATGCTCGAAAAATGTACATGGACCTGAAAAGATTCTCAAACATATCCTATACACATATAACATACTCCAAATAGGGCCTATAATATGGTCTAAAACAGGTAAAAATTAAGGACATATCATTAACCTTCTCTTTAGGCATGGAATGCTTGCCCTTAGGTCATATGACCGGCTCACTCTCCCCCTCGCAGCATGGCCATCCCGATGATCCTATCTAGGATCAGGGATATGAAAACTCTCCCTACTTGCGATGGATTTGTCCTTGAATCCGAACCAAGTTTCTCCTCTATTGCAAACTGCTTAAACCACTTAAGAAAATCGGCCTTCATCTTCGCTTTTGTTTGCCAAGTTATTTCTTTTTGCCCTTCACAATCCCAAATGAGCTTGACAATTGATTTGTTTTCTTGGTGGTTCCTTTTTTCCATCTTGTCTATGATCCGAACCGGCCTTGTCCCTACGGTTAGGTTATTACTTAGATCAGAAGGAATCACTGGTACAATGATGTTTTGGTCTGTAGGCATTTCGAAGTTAGGAGACATGGAACACATTGTGAAATGCGTCCATCTCGGTTGGCAAGTTCAACTTGTATGCCACCATACCCACTCTCTCTATAATCCTAAAAGGACCCAAGTATCTCAGATCTAGTTTCCTCCTCCCAAAAAGTGTTTTGCGACCTTCGAATGAGATAATCTTGAGATAAAATGTCATCAACCACAAACTCAAGATCCTTTCTGCGGCTATCCACATAAATATTTTGGGGATCTTCTGCCTCCTTCATCTTATCCCGTAGGAACTTGATCTTGTAGGTTTTTTCCTCCACAATATTTGGACCCAACATGTTATGCTCCCCTACCTGGATCCAGCTTAGAGGTGTCCGGAATGGCCTCCCATGTTGCGATACGCCTATGCTTGTGTGCACTATTGTTGTTGTAAGTAAATTCCATCAAGTCTAACTCCATTTCCTAGGAAACATCCCAGTCCAAGACACATGCTTGCAACATGTCCTCCACTGTTTGGATATCTGTTCCGACTGCCCATCCATCTGTGGATGATAGGATGTACTCATGTTCACTGTTTTTCCCAAAGCCTTTTGGAAAGCTTTCCCGAAATAAGAAGTGAATCGTGAGTACCTATCTGAAACAACGCTAGGTGGAACCCCATGTAGACGAACAATCTCGTCTTTGTAATTACATACAATCTTATCAAAACCATCTTTCTGCTTGATGGCTAGGAAGTGGGCTGACCTGGTCAGTCGATCCACCCAAACCCAGACTGCATCCTTCTTGTTATTGGTCATGGGAAACCTGGTCCAAAAATCCATTGTGTATGATCCCTCTTCCACCACGGAATAGGTAAGTTTTGAAGCAACCCACTAGGAACTTTATGCTCAGCCTTAACGATCTGGCAAGTAGGAAACATAGCTACCCATTCGGCCACATCAGTCTTCAGCCGTAACCAGTGGTAGTATCTCTTCAGATCACAATACATCTTGTTGAGACCTGAATGAATAGAGAATGTGTATGTTTTTGCTTCTCTCATAATCTCTTCTTTTAATCCTCTATCATTGGGTACACTGATCCGCCCATGGACAAGGATAGTAACATTACTCATCATTTGGTACTCGTTCTTATCAATAGTTGCAACCTTCATAAGGTTCTTGTCTAACTCTTGGCATTGCCAATGATGAGTAAGTAAATCGACCTGATCTGCTGCCACTAACCCCAAAGGCTCGTCAGTAGGTGCAGAGTCAGAACCATTCCTTGTAGCTCGTCCGCCTCCCATTCGGCTGATACATCTGACCGTCTCTGGCTCAAGGTGTCGGACAACAGGTTGGCTTTGCCCGGATGATAGGAAATGTCTAGATCGTAATCTGCCACGAACTCCGTCCACTTTCTCTTCCTTAAGTTCAAATCAGGCTGGGTAAATATATAGTTAAGACTCTTCTGATCTGTAAGTGTCTGTACCTTGGCACCATACAAAGATGATCGCTATATATTCCAAGCGAACACTACCACAGCCAATTCAAGATCATGAATGGGGTATTTCCGTTCATGTTTCCTCACTTGCCTTGATACATAGGAAATGGCCTTCTCATGCTGTGTGAACACACAACCCAACCCTATTATCCATGTACACTACATATGGTTGGTCTGCTTCTGGTAGGACCAAGACTGGTGCACTTGTACACATGTCCTTCAATGCAGAGAAACACCTCTCTCCTTCGTTGCACCAAGTGAACTTCACATCATTCCCAGTAAGTCGTGTCATGGGCTGAGTCAAGCTTGTGAACCCCTTCACAAAATTTCTCTAATAACCCGCAAAACCTAGGAAGCTTCTCACCTCCGTGGCACTCTTGGGTTGAGGCCAATCCCGAATAGAATTAATCTTTTCCGGGTCGACCAAGACACCCTGGTTGGACACGATGTGACCAAGGGACCCTGGTTGGACACGATGTGACCAAGGAACCTGATGCTCTTTCCCAAAAACTGCACTTGCTAAGTTTTGCAAAAAGCTTATGTTCCCGCAATCATCCAACACAGCTCTCAAATGTTTGTGATGGTCCATCTTGTTTCTGGAGTAGACAAGTATGTCATCTATAAAGATGGTCAAAAATTGGTTTAGAAAGTCCCTGAAGATACCATTCATCATCTTCATAAATGCAGCTGGTGCAGTGGTCAGGCCGAACGATTTAACCACAAACTCGTAGTGGCCATACCTCATCCTAAAATCGGTCTTCCACACGTCCATTGGCTCAGTTGGGATCTGGTGATACCATGGGGCCTGGTTGATCTTGGAGAAAAGGTTGCTCCTCTGGGCTGCTCATCTATCCTAGGTAACAAGTACTTGTTCTTCACAGTCACCTTGTTTAATTATTGATAGTTTCTGCATAGACGGAAACTACCATCCTTCTATTTTCATAAAGAGGACTGATTCTCCCCATGGCGAACAACTCGGCCGTATAAACCTTTATCAAGCAATTCTACCAATTGCTTCTTTAGGTCATCCCTCGAGGAGCCATGTGGTACAATGCTTTGGACAATAGGGCCGTCCCTGGTTCAGGTTCTATTGTAAATTGGTCCGTCCTATTAGAGGGTACACTCTCTAGCGTCCAGAACACATCCTAAAACTCTTGCACCAGCAGAACCCCAAAAGTAACCAGCCTTTCCGACCTCAGTTGTGGTGCTTGTGGCTAAATAGGCTTCAAAACCCCCACTCAAGTATCCTTCATGCACGGATCGCTGATACCACTAACCTCCCCGGAGTCAGTCTAATCCCATGGAACTCGAACGGCCCATCCCCACTCTCAAACCTCACCCAATCTGGAGTGGCCCAATACTTTCTAAGCTAGTCCATGCCTAAGATCCATGGGTATACTCATGGTTTGGATCATTATTTGGATGTTTTCCACCTTCCATACCGAACACATCACTTAGCCTCCAGCGGCATTCACTATGCCTAAACAATCCCCTGTTCCCATCTGGAACGCCCCCTTTCCGATCATCTATGGACTCACAAAACTATGGGTATCTCTAGATTTGAAAGGTAATCACACCACCAAATACTTAGGGTCCCTACAAGCGACCCTTATCTAAGTATCCACCATTCAAGGTTCCATGCAATGCAAATGCAATTAAATTGAAAATTCAAGGTTGGATAACGTACAAGTGATCACCTTGAAAGAAGCAGTCTCGCCAGTGTCGTCAGAAAGCTCGTACACTAGAGGTGCTGTAGTCTGACCCCTACTCTGGGTTTTTCTACGAGCATCCCCGCGACCCCTTCCATGTTCCACCTGCATCTTAGGACATTCCCTCGGAAGTGTCCGGCTTTTCCATAGTGGTAACAAGACCTAGAGTCGACTCCTGTCAGCCTTCCTTGGCCATTTTCTGGCCGAGTACAGTCCCGAGTCGCATGCAACTTGCTACCACACCAGGTGAAGGCTCCCATGGGTCTCCAGCATTCGCTTTCGTGGCGTCTACCACACTTGGGCCACTTAGGTCTACCACTTGAGGTTTTACCCCCCTCGACCTGGTCCCATTTCCTCTTCCAGTCATTGATCTTGTCGGAGGGAGTACTTTGAGTGCGAGAGTTTACCCTGGACAGCTAATAAATTGGGATCATTAAAAGAAAACACCAACGACATAAGAGGAATATTTGATGGTTAAGAAACTAGTTATCTAGTGATGAATTATATTAATAAAAAGATAAACTTGGATTTTCATGTATATATGTAAAACTCTTGTTTTTGAATACCTAGATGTAAAACAATTGTGAAAATGTTGCAATAGTTAGAAATGACTAAATATGTTATATATAACTGCAAAGTGTTTTTTCTAAATAAAAGATAACTGAAAAGTGTTTTCTTTTTCACTTTGGTATCTTGTAATTGCCTCAAAAGATAAACTATGGAAAGCCCATAAGCCCAATAACTGCTTTTGAGTTTTGGGGAAAAGAAAAATCCAAACAAAGTCGACGGTTAAGTTACTAACCAACCGGCTACTCCACTCGTCTACCTTGATCAGATTGACACTCCCTGCAATGTGTTTGATTCCCTAACGGGATATGTGTTCCAATCCACTGAGATAGTCCACCCTTCTCATGGAACTGGCTGGTGGTTCCACCTAGACCACCTCAGCCGCTTCTCTGGCTTGCCCACCCACTATGAGTATGGATGTGGGGATCGTAGCTGTTTTGACCCACCGAGAAGTTCATAACTGGTGTGATCGCATGGGTTAATGCAGTCATCTGAGTCCCCATTGTCTGCAATGCTTCCTACACATCCTTCATGGATGGTTCAACGGTTTGATTCCTCTGAGCCGCGGTTCCATCAACCGCCCCATCATCAGCTGATCCACTGTTCCGTTCAGCATTCTGATCTGCATTGGAGGATTTTTCTTCCTCCTCTCTATTTAGCTCCTGCTAGTACTCAGCACCAGCCACATGAGCGCACGTAAAGTTGGCCGGATCCACCGCTTCCTTATTCTTCTGGGTCCTTCCCTATTGGCTTTTCCCAACCTAAAGATTTCCAATTTCCAAATTTATGTTAGTACACACTACAATACATAACATAAAGCAAAATAACCCTAGGCTAAGCAATCCATAGTCGGATGTGTGGTGACACTCCCATAACCCAAACTATCCTAGAACCACGAATGCTCTGATACCAACTTGTAAGACTCAATCCTGAGTTCATAAACCTGTTTAAACCCACGGTATTAAGACTAATTCTACTCGACCATTTTATTAATTTTAAGTCCCAATAATTCTAAAGTAATTTTTTCAATATATGAGGTCTATCAATGGACCAATACAGGCAACAACACTAAGATAAATCAGTACTCTAATAATCATAAAAATGAGATTCAATACATAGGTTTAAGTTTCACAACATGATATCACAAGTTCACTACTTAACCGATCTATCCCTACACTACCCCCATTATACCACTTGAGTATTCACAGCTCCTTAGCCTTACCACGATCAACCTCAGGTCCTGAACCATACAATAACCTAGTAACCTAGTCTAACAACGCATGGTTCTCAAGTTTAACAATACATGGTTCACAAGTCTAACAATCACAACATATAAATCATAATCCGATAACCTAGTGCATAAGTCTAATATTGAATGGTTCGATTCCCATAATTCCTTTTATGTTTCCTGAACCATTTATCATATTATCAATCGACCATGACTTAGTATTTACCCAAGCACATATTTTTTGACGTCGAGTCACCAGTTCCAGCTTCGTCCACTCTGCTCGGCTCTTTAGATCCATGTTGTTCATCAATCCTTGTTATAGCGTACTCGAACAGCTGTCTTGGAATATGATCTTCCCATATAATATACCAATGTTCCATGAGAATGTCCCACTTATCATGTATCTCCTTTGCTCGAGCTGCTGCAGAATCATCAAGAAATTCGTAGAGGAAGGCTCGTCAGCAGTTGGTTAGAGATCTTGTCTGCAGTTGACTGAACCAGCGAAATGCATCCCTAGAGAGAGAGATTATGGTAAAATCTTGCAGAGCATGTGGTATTCAGATATTTCATGCTGCTCGCTACTTGAGACTAGATCCTCAAGCTCTTCGATGTGTTTCTTGGGATCTTTGTGAGGCAAACCCTGAAAGGGGTCTTGAGCTACCCAATTATACCATTCATGGCTCATATTAAAGTCATCCCAGCAACAGCAATAACATCAGGGATCACAGTAATGTGTGCATTAATCAATTGTCTTGTATTGGTGCGAGGACGACCTTCTTCGTCTCGTAGGATCCCAATCTTATCAGCCTCAAGTATAAGTACTTTGATCTCCTCTGTATTCTCGCAAGTGGTGTCGATTGATACCGAGGAGTTGGTGTCAATCGATACTTGGTTCACGATGTCGGTCGCTTCTACTTGGAGGGTGTCGATCGATATTTCCCTCGTAGACTTACAGATGGTGCGTGAATCGGATGGCTCCTTCTATGAAGAACACAAAAAAACTTTTCTCATTGCTTCTTGGTATTGAGTTGTATGTACCTGAAACACAACAAAATTTTATTATTAAATTGCATTAATGAAAAGCCTAGACTAAACCTAGAAAATAAATTTAATGGCGATCCTTGCTACCCGACAACAACGCCAAATTTGAAAGCGTGTGGTTTAAGGTTTATATTCTTAATCATGAAATCTATCAAATTAGCCCTACGAAATACTCTTGCCAAGAGAGGTCAAATTGCAGCACATAGCGATAGAATCCACAGAGAGTGAGGGCACACAATAGATTTATTATAATTCTAATGGTTAGGCTAGGCAAACTATAAATAGAGTTTTTAATTGTAAATCTATCAGGAATAGGAAATTATCTAAAATACTAAGTGAATGCAAATATGGAAAAGCGATAGAACTAGGGTTTATGGAAAGTGAATTATAATGGATAGGATGCAGGGAAATATTAATATGCAAGAACATAGATGTTAACTAGTCTGAAATCCTCTTGTCCCAACTCTCGTATGCGGACATAAAAGTGTACCATCGATCGACGGCTAAGGCCTAGTGTCGATTGATGCTAATCGGACAGGAAGTTCGTCCACT
Source organism: Moricandia moricandioides (assembly GCA_905132885.1). Taxonomy (NCBI): domain Eukaryota; kingdom Viridiplantae; phylum Streptophyta; class Magnoliopsida; order Brassicales; family Brassicaceae; genus Moricandia; species Moricandia moricandioides. The sequence continues at coordinate 132,705 of CAJHQQ010000359.1, forward strand.
ATGTTAATTAAACCAGCTCTTGTATGCATCTAACAACCTAGCTCAATGGAATCAATTCTGGCACATAACCTACTCTCGTAGTTGTCCATGTTCTAAGTTCAGGTTTCCAGTTTGCTACTTTAGAACGCAAGCATTAAACATAATTCCAAATATTGATATTACTTAATCCTAGCAATCTGACATGGGTGTGTTTATTGTTCTAGCAGCGTATAAATATCCTAAACAATTAACTATCAAATTAACCTTTAATCCTAACACACAAAACAATACTCTTGCCAAGAGAGATTAGGTGTAGTACTTAGGGATCGAATCCACAGAGAACAATGGCACACAATAGATTTCTATATATTTGTAACAAATAATCAGTCTAAGGAAATGTTCCATATTGGAGAGTTTAGATGCCATATGGAAATATGATAATAATGTAAATATGGAATTATGCTAATGATAAGAATATGGAAATATGCTACTAACTAGATGTAAATGTAAATATGTTAGATCTACGGTTTCAGGCATGTGGATTATAGAGGATAGAAGCTAAGGGTATTAATCATAGAACTCAATTTCTAATGTAAAAGACGACCAGCTCTCACTGTGAGTCTAATCTATTGACTAAGTCCAATGTCTCAGCTCTCGCTTGTTGACACAAAAGGACCGTCGATCGATGGCAATGATCCTTCGTCGATCGATGGTTTCTTGAGTCAAGCTATATGACCTAATTCGATAAGTTCACTAGATTAACTAAATCAACTCTCGTTTGTTTCTAGCAACCTAGCTCAAAAGGATTAATTTCGGTAGTAATCAGGGTTCTAGTTAGCTACTTTAGAACACAAGATATAAACAGAATTCTATTGATAGATCTAATAATAATCCTAAAATTTCTATTGTTTGGCTAATCTATCAATACCATTAATAAACCCTAAATCTATTTGATAACTACTTAGACATAATTAAAGTAAGAATAATAATTTGAATATAATGCATAGATAAAATGCTGAGGTTCCAATACAAATCTCTCTAAGGAGTTATGAATATTCTCCCCTAATAGAATACTAAAACCCTAGAACATTGCACTGTACGTGCGTCGTACGTATGCCAAACCCCCTATGTATATATTTTTCTGTCATGCATTATATAAAACCCTAAAATCTAGGTCAAAAATCGTCAAGGGGTAAACTTGTAATCTTGTATCTTGTCTCTAACTTGGGCTTGAAATCAGCTGTCTTCGAATTGGTTATCGCTCGATGGCAAGTGGTCAGCATCGATCGATCTTGGTCATGTAACATCGGTTGATATCAAGATAGTATCGTCGATCGACGGATGTCTTGCATTTCGACTCTCTCAATGATCAACTACGGATTATTCTTCTCTAAATGCTCCAAAAGCTCCAAGTATCTCCATATATCTCTAAAACGTACATGGACCTGTAAAGATCTTAAAACATAGCCTAGACACACATAATAAACCCTAAATAGAGCCTATAACATGGCCTAAAACTGGTAATAAATACGCTATATCACAATTTTATTTTGGGTCTAATTCATCAATACCATTAAGAACACTAAATCTAACAAGGGATCTACTCAAACATGATAGTTGTCACTGAAATCATATAATTAATATATATATTAATGAAACCAAAACCAATGAAGTTCCAAGAGGACTCTGAAGGAGTTACTCCCTTCTCTCCAACCCAAAAACTAAGAACAATGAATAGAATAATGTGTAGCAAGTATAACCGTCCACAATGGCTTAGAAAACATAAATATAGGGTTTTAACTCATCTGAGGGTATTCTGGTAATATGTGGTGGCTTTTCGGCTTAAGTAGGTCTTGAAATATACTCGGCCCGTGTTCTGGCATCACCGTCAATCAACACCAAGGGTTCACTGTCGATCGACGTTCCTTCATCTCCTCGAATGCCTCCTCTCACAAGGCAGACATACCACTCTTTAGTAAAACATGCATAACTTTAGATCTAACCGCCAAATGGACCTCAAACCGGTGGCATTGGAAAACTAACTTAACACTATATCTTGTGCTCAAATCTTCTAAATCGCACCCCGGGAAAGTATCCATCCATAGCTAAACTTCGGAAGCGTCTGTGAACCTGTACATCTCAAAAATCTCTAGAATCACCAATGTTCTCCAAAACGTACTTGAACCTGAAAATACTCTTAAGGGACTCCAAACACATATAATAGACTCTAAATAGGACTGATATCATATCCTAAAAGTGGAAAATATCAGGCCCTATCACCCGGTAACCATTCAGACCCGGTACAAATGTCCAACATCTGTACACTCTATCCAACTGAGCCGAGCTGACCCTCAACTGACCCAGCTGAGTGAGCTAGTCCATCTAGCTAATCGAGATGACCCATTATGGTTAATCTAAGACCGAGCTTTGCCCAGTTGTTTAGCTTCATGCGCGCATCGCCCAGCTGCCATTTACGTCGTCCAGCGGCTATACACTTCGTCCAGCTACCTGAACTCGTTTCCTCCTTTATTAAGTCTCAAATTTCTCATGCACTTAACCTTCTCTACGCTATGGAATGCTTTCCATTAGGTCATACAACCGGCTCGCCCGTCCCCTCGCACCATGGCTCACCCCGATCATTCTATCTAAGATTGGGGACATGACAATGTCTGAGAGGAATAACGGTGATCCCACCACGGAGGTACTAAGTACGCCAGGGAAACTACATGTTGACAGATCAGCCTCAAAAAACAGATATGCAGTCGGAGTTCAGTTGACATCACATACAGGTGTGATTTTGGAACATTCATTCAGGTTAGGTTTCAAGGCATCAAACTATGAAGCCAAGTACTAAGCATTACTCGCCGGCCTGCATCTCGTCCAAGCTGTTGGCGTGGAAATATTGGAAGCATTATGCGATTCGCAACTTGTAGCAAACAGTTCAATGGTGACTACAAATCAAAATATGAAAGAATGATAGCATACCTAAAGATAGGACAAGATTTCATAGAGAAGTTCGTCAAAATTCAAGCTGACAAAAATATCTAGAAGAGAAAATATTACCGCCGACGCACTGCCGTAATTAGCATCAACATCTGATCCTGTTTTACAATGCATCATATCAGTAGAATACCTAGAGCAACCAAGCATCAACATCGACCCTGGTGACGAAGGTTGACAAGTGATGGCCGCCCGAGCTGTCCATCTACACGAAAATGAGCTCTGGGTAGATTCTTACAACCCAAATCTCGATGAAATCATGGGAAGAGAAGACTGGAGAGAACCAATCCAACTGTTTATCCAGGAAGGTATGCTGCCACCAGACAAATAGGAAGCACGGAAATTAAAACAGAAAAGTGCAAGCTATTTTATGAAAAATAAGAAATGGTAAGAAGCCATGATATGACTCCCCTGAACTTAATACACTGAGGAGAAATACAAACGGTAATGCATGAAGTTAACTTTGGGTAGTGCGTGAATAACTTCAGTGAAATATCCTTAAAGCAGAACATAAGAAAAATGGGATAATAGCCCTGTTTGTTCAAGAAACGCTGCGATCGACGTTCACAACTGAAATTTGTTCATAAATTTCTTCATCGTTAGTTAAATGGAATGAAATGTCGAGACGCAGCGACCAAATAAATGAAGCTTTCCGGTGTTGTCAATCTCGCCAAAAAAAGTAGCGACCACTGTTCCTCATTTCTGTCTCCTCTATGCGACCAAAAATAAAGTTTTTTTTCTTATGTTCTTCTCTCTTTTCCTTTCGATTCTTTTTTTTTTCCTTATAATTTTTGATTTCTAGTCGCTGCCGCAGAGTTCGTTTAAGGAACAGGGCCAATATTGGCCAACTATTGGAGAAGATTGGGCGGCATACGCAAAAAGCTGTGTGCAATGTCAAAGCCATACGCCCTTAGCAGACCCACCTACCGAACTCATGAGTCGATGACATCACCTTATCCATTAATGAGATGGGCCATGGTTTGGTGGGCCATATGCATCCTTCAGGAAGACACTGTTTCTTACTCATATTTGTTGGTGTCAAAATCGTTTATGGCAAAATCAACGGCCAAAATCCTCCGAGAAATCGTGCCTAAAGAAAATATGAGTTAGAAATGTTAAAGAAACTATATGACAGGAGTCAAACCAATTGGCATAACAAATTCCTATATTTCATTTCGGAAAAGGAATAAAAAAATTTCTATCCAAGCATGAAAAGATCGGAAAAACGTTCTTCTGGAAGGTTTTTGCGATAAAAGACGAGTTTTAAGAAACAATCTTCCGTCAAATAAATTTTGAAATGTTTCTGCGGAAAAAACATTATATTATAATCTATGAGATAATCGTCCGTAAAACAACTTTCAGAAAACATTTACGGAAAATCTCTTCTAAAACAAACAAAATAACTCCAAAAGTACACAAGGCCATGAACATAACGGAGAAAACAAGACCGTCTCATACGGTAACCACATCTCCTCCGCGCCTCGTCGCCCACGGCGGACGAGTAAGGTACCACATCTCGTTTCCCCGTGAAACGTAGCACATCAAATCTCCCATGGGCGATGAGACATGCACCAAATTTCCCCATGAATACAAACGGTACCACGCCTCATCGCCCGTGGGCAACATGACACGCACCACGTCTCGTTGCCCATGAGTAACCAGACAGGTACCATGTCTCGTGGACCACGAGTGCCGAGACCGTCACCAAGTCTCGTTGCCCATGGGAAACATAACACATACCACATCTCATCACCCGCAGGCGACGAGACACGCTCCACGTCTCATCATCCACAAGCGACAAGACATGCAGCACGTCTCTTCTCCCACGGGCAATGAGACACGGACCACGTCTCTTCGCCAATGGGCGACGAGACCATCTCCTCCTTTTCAATCTCTCCTTCGAGCCCCACATTGATCGAAATGATTTTATTTCGTCTCAATCTGAGTCTCCGTTAAAGTATTGTGATCAAAACTGCAAAAACTTGTTTTCCGGTAAAATTTCAAATTAATAGTATAAAACGCTAACGGGTAACTCAATGCCATTGTTATCTTAACAATACGATTGATTTTACAACTTCGCGGACCCCGCGGTACAGAAACCATCATCGTATGGTATGCTATTTCTCCGAAAAATAAATCATAAAAACTTTAAGTCGAAAGACGGCCCAGAAAGGTCTAATACATGGTAAAAGCCCACTTACAATTTTAGACGAAAATGAGCCTAAAAGACAATGACGATTTACTTGACTTCCGCAGAAGATAAATGGAAACGAAGATAAATGTTAAATTTCCGCGATGAGATAAACTCGAATGGGGACAAAAAATGGAAGACTACCAACCTTGAAAGCATATATAAGGAGAGCCAGGAAGACGAGCACAAGGACGATTTTTCAGACTCTTAGAACTTTTTGCACTTAGAAACCATAGTCATTAATCTCGACATGCTTAGTATTTTATGTCTTGCACTCTAATACTAGACGAACTCGCAAAGGCAGTTCGATCTATTGTTCAAATTCTATAAACTGAACTACGTTCTGCTTGATTCTTGAAAGGGGTACGTATGCAGCCTTTCATAAGGTCCAGTCTGAAATCATTCAAAAAACATTTTGTGTCTTTTTCGTCTTTTGTTATCGAGCTGCGAGTCAAACTAGGTTTAGGGTTTAGGTGGCTAGAACTAAAGAACTCGCTGACAGCTCTTGCAGCCGTAGCTCTTACAACCTATTGTATCCTCTCTACACTCTTATGCAAATTCAAAATAAAGATCTAACATTTTAGAAATTCATTTTATTATTTTTCTGGATTTTCCGCGTTTGATCGCTTGTCGTTGGTCCTCGTAGAGAATCCGGATCTTCAGGGAATATCGAGAATTTCAATTTTCCTCCGACAACGGAAATCGACAGTGTGAATATTGGTTCCCACAATACTGACGGATTATTTCACCAAATGTGTGGAAGCAAAAGCATTCTCCTATGGAAAAGATCACCGTCTTAGCAAATCATAATGAAAAAATTATATGCTGGAACGACATTCAAAATGAGAAAGTAACGGACAACGGCGGCCAATTTGTTTCAAAACCATTCGAAGCTTTTTGTACCAAACACAAAATAAGAATATGATATTCAACTCCAGAAAACCCACAAGGACAATAAGAGAGGGATCAAAGAAAAAACTAATGTCACGCAGAGCGGATTGGGTGAATCAACTTAATGGACTTTATGCTCGCATTGAACAACTACGCGGCGAGGAATACATAAGACACCTTACTCTTTAGTCTATGTATTGGAAGCAGTAATGCTAGAATAAATGGAAGTTCCAACCATACAAACGTAATGGTTGCCACAAATTGAGGGGCTAAATGTAAGATGTTAAAGGATAAAACACATAAGATAGAGGAATTACGTGATAAAGGGTTACTCAGAATATATAAAGACCAAAAGCAAACCATGCAGTATTGTTGGGGTCAAAATAGGTCATGGCAAAATGAACGGAAAAAATCCTCCGACCAATATGCCTTAGCAAAATATGAGACGAGAATGTCGAAGAAACTACACTACATGAGTGGAGCCTATTCAAATAAAGATACGTGGATAAAACTCCATTTATTCCATCCCGGACAAGGAATAAAAAAAATTCTATCCAACCATAAAAAGATCAGAAAAATGTTCTTGTGGAAGGTTTTTGTGATAAATGACGAGTTTTACGAAACAATCTTCCGCCGAACAAATTTGGAAAGTTTCCGCGGAAAACATCATAGTATAATCAATGAGATAACCTTTTGTAAAACAACTTTCAGAAATTTTTTACGGAAAGCTCTCATAAAACAAACAACAAGGCTCCAAAAGTACATGAAGCAATCAACGAATGGGCCAACACACTCTCACTGCCCGACGCTGGCAGTCAGCAGGCGGCCATGCTGGCTTTATTAAAAAAAAAATCTATTATGTAATATTAGAGTCTCTGTGGATTTGATCCGTAAGTACTACTGCTGAACCTCTTATTTGAGAGAATAATCAATATCTAGAGGGTAATTTGAGCACGTCTCAAATTTGGCGTTGTTGCCGGGGACTATTCATATTACCATTAGATTTAGTTTAGAATATAGTCTACACTTTTATTGTTCTGTTGCTATTTAATTTTTTTTTTCATTTTCCTGATGACACAGGTACATTTGGAAGATAATACGGACTCTGGACAACAAGCACTAATCGAAGCTATGAAAAAATGCAGCAATCCATGGCAGTCCAGAACCGTTGGGCGACACCCTTCCATCAGCATCGATCGATACCAATCAGACGGAAGCAGGTAATTCCCCTTTTCTGATTAAAAATAATAAGGAATTAGCCCTAGAAGATCCAAAGGGTCATGCATGCAACGAAACAAACGAACACATTTATAAGAACGATTCAATCCCTAACCAAATCACAAAAACTTTAAATGAGATAAAATGCCAATTGCCAATGCAAGATTTCTTGAATCCTAGCAGGGCCTATTCCAATAGGTCCGCAATAAGACTACCAAGCAATCCCGGTACAAAGGTTTGGAAATATATCCCGATTTAATCGTCCTGGTACGCCATGACCCTTTTAGTGGATCCCCTACTGAGCACCCGAACGATCACATTGAAAAGTTAGAAGACATGGTGAATGACGATCATAATCGCTGTAAACGTTTTCCTTTCTCCCTCGAGGGGGACGCCAGAAGGTGGTTGGATCAATAACCTCCATGGTCCCTGACTTGCTGGAAAGACGTTAGGAACACCTTCATCAACCACTTCTTCGATGAAGGAAGATACTGGGAGGAATGAAGAAAAATATCTACTTTTACCCAAGGAATTCGCGAACCTTTCAAAAACGATTTGTAAGTTTTAAACAGTACCATGAAGAGTGTCCACATCATGGCTCTTCAGAACCCAAACTCATCAACACCTTCTATAGAGGGTTGAACTAAATTATCAAACCACGCTCGACACCGCCAGCGAAGGAAATTTCAGTACTAGATACCCTGAAGATGCCAAAAGGTTAATCGAAAACATAGCTTTAGAGAGAACCTTCTAGAGATTCGACACTGAAAGGATTGAACAAATACGTCCGCAGAGGAGAGACGCTTAAGTGAAATTAAAACAGCTTTAGCATTAGTAGCTGCTCTTCTATGTAGACGGGATCGATCTCAGGCATATGTAAAAAATAGGGAAACCTCTTCCAAACAAGAATTCACCGATCATATGAGCTTCGAGGACCGGCCATTCGTACTTAATAGTAATAGTTTCACTAGCAACTACGATTTAACTGTAAAGACCCAGGAAAGGAGTACGCAGTTGAAAATGAGTAAATTTTTTACAGGAAACCGTAAAGTAGTCGCTGATGTCAACGAGAAATTAGATTTAATATACTCAGAATTTGTGGAGAAATTTGAAGCCCTGAGTGAACAAATCAAGAGAATTGACATCCAATTCACGCACAACCTGCATCTATAAGGAGAAAAGAAGGATTTCTACCTAGAAGGACTGACACTAATCCTAGACGCCAAACCTGCGCCATTATGTTGAGAAGCGGAAAACAACTTAATGCAAGGACGAAGGATGGGATTACAATGGATGAATTCGTGGAAGTCACACAATACGATAAAGAATACACCAACCAGTATCACTTGAGACTGAAGATGACGTTTTTCCAGAAGAAGAGGAATCTGACCAAGCTGAAGGAATAGAAGAATCACCAGTCAACTTAAGTGATAGTGAGACCGAATTGCGAACTGATACAAACATCGATCGATGCTGTAAATTGAATGTCGATCGACGATCCAGCCCTCCTGATCCTGAGTTGTCAAAATCTACAAAACCACCGAAGACTAGAGTCTAGCAGGCTATAATCCCTTTCCCCCCAAATTAGACAAAATCGAAGCAAGAACTAGACAAAGCCATATGCAAGAAAATCTTCGATAAGGTAATCATCAAAATGCCACTTAGCGATGCCATGAAGATTTTGCCGCCAATAAAAAAGTACGTCAAAGATGCGATGTACTAGGTTTTCAAACAATTGAGCATAGCTTCATGATGGTTTCTAATAATTAAGTTATGTTATCCAAGGAGAAACTTCGATTAAACTCCCGGACCATGGCAGTTTTGTTCTAGAGTGCCACATCCACAATGAATGATTCCAGAGATCTCTCTGTTACTTAGGCTCTAGTGTAAATCTAATGCCTTATTCTGTAGTGATTTCCCTCGGGTTCAATAAGTTCAAACCCACAAGGATAACCCTCATTTAAGCTGATAGATCCTCTAGGATTTCGGAAGGTGCCCTTGAATACGTGCCTATACGAATAAATGAATGTCATACACCTACAGAATTTATTGTGTTAAAATACGGACATAAACCAAAAGACCCCCTTATACTAGGTCGACCATTCCTGGCCATAGCCGGAGCAATCATTGATGTCAGAGAAGGACATATATGTCTAAACATAGGGAATCTACCAATGGTTTTCGACATGGATAAAATAATCACGAAACCTTTGATCGACGATCATCCCTACTATACAAATCACCTCTCTGAAATAGCCAAAGAATCGTTTATGGAGTGTTCTGACAACCCCTCAGGCATAGCTCCTAAAGGTCATGATGGAGACGTTTACGCATGGAACAACCGAACAGATGAATGTGCGGGATTAATAAACGCAAGAAAGGAAGTAATGAATGTCAACATTAATGATGATGATTGTTCGTCAACCATCAAACGATACTAAGAGGAGACCATCGATCGACACCATTCTGTATCAGATGATTGGACTTCAGAAAAAGCCCCAAAAGTTGAGCTTAAAAAACTTCCAGCTAGACCTCTATGATAATTATTATAATTTTTATTTTCAACGCCAACTTGAGTGGTGGGGAACTCGCCTTATTTCTGAGTAAGTTGTGGAAATATCGCAAGGCTATTGGATACTCCCTCGATGACATTGCAGGGATTTCCCCAGACTTATGTATGCATAGGATACACCAGGATGACGAATCAAAATCATCTACCGAAAAACAGAGGAAGCTATATCCTAACTTGAAGGAAGTAGTTAAAAAGGAAATTATGAAACTTTTGGAAACAGGTGTCATTTACCCAATTTCAGATAGCAACTAGGTTAGTTCCTAAGAAAGGAGGAATCACGGTGGTGAAAACGACAAGGGTGAATTAATCCAAATGAGAACTGTAACTGGACACATGATGTGTATCGATTACAAGAAACTGAATGCCACCACCAGAAAGGATCATTTCCCCTTACCTTTTATAGATCAGGTGTTAGAAAGGCTGGCAAGCTACCAATACTACTGTTTCCTTTATGGGTATTCAGGGTTTATCCAGACCCACATTCACCCTGATGACCAAGAGAACATTACTTTTACATGTCCATATGGAAAGTTTGCATATCGCAGGATGCCCTTTCGGTTTTGTAACGTTCATGGTACCTTCCAGAGATTCATGATGTCTATTTTTATAGACATAATTGAAGATTTCATGGAAGTTTTCGTGGACTATTTCTCCGTATATGGACCAAATTTAAAAAACATGCCTTAACAATCTCTGCAAAGTGTTAGCCAGATGCGAGGAGAAAAACCTAGTCATGAACTGGGAAAATGTCATTTCATGGTCAACATCAGAATTGTTTTAGGACAGAATGTTTCAGTAGCCGGTAGAGAGATGGATAATGACTAAATCGAAGTGATGACAGGTCTGCCACCACCCATAAACGTAAAAGACGTTCGACTTTTCTAGGACTCGCCGGATTCTATCGGAGATTCAGTAAAGATTTCAGCAAAATCGCTAGACCCCTTACAACCCTCCTATGCAAAGAAGTCAAATTCGTTTTCGCACCCGAATGTCTAAAATGTTTCAAGGAAATCAAGTAAGCCCTCGTTACTGCCCCAATTGTACAAGAACCAGACTGGGATTTGCCTTTTGAAATAATGTGCGACGCCAGCGATTTCGCAGTGGGCGCGGTACTTGGGCTGAAAAGGGACAAAAAAGTACATGCCATCTACTACGCTAGTATAACTCTCGATGATGCAGGTTTAGGGTTTAGGGTTTAGGGTTTAGGGTTTAGGGGTTTAGGGTTTAGGGTTTAGGGTTTAGGGTTTAGGGTTTAGGCAAAGCAATTATGCAACAACGGAAAATAAATATTGGCTGTGGTGTTTGCTTTTGAAGTTTTGTGTTCCTATCTAATTGGTTCAAAAGTAGTTATCCATACTGACCACACTGCTTTGAAGTACTTAATGCAAAAAGAAATATGCTAAACCGCAACTTTTAAGATGAATTCTATTCCTACAAGAATTTGACATAGAAGTCAAGGATAAGAAAGGAGTGGAAAACAGAGTTGCAGATAACCTTTTGAGAATTAGAGTAGATGGTGACGCTCCTATCTAGGAATTCCTGCCCACCTAAAATGTCTACCAAGCAGACTCAACATTAACTGGAAATGTACATCTAGTATCTGAAGAAGCATCGATCGACGTTCCTAACGAAACCTCAATTGACGCCTTCACAATTGAAACTATTGAGGTTATAATTGAAATTACAATCAAAGTTACTGGTACACCTTCACAATTTAACCAAGCTTCTCCCGAAGATCGAAGTTTGAGTAGGGGGTGTGCATGCTGAACACGACTATCAATGATAGACCTTGGTAAGCCGATAGAGTGCGCTATCTTTCGGCTGACATAGAACCAGAAGTTTTTAAAGAATATTATAAAAAGAAATTCCTAAGGGAAAACCAAAGATATTACTGGGACGAACCTTAACTCTATAAATACTGTTCAGACGGCATATATAGACGATGTATTGTGGAAATTGAAGTCCCAAACATTCTATATAACTGTCATGAATTAGATTATTCTAGGCATTTCGCAAGTTTCAAGACAGTATCAAAGATTCTCCAGACAGACTTTTGGTGGCCGACTATGTTTAAAGACGCTCAGGCATACATAAAACAGTGTGACCTTGACAAAGAAGAGGAAAAATCAGCAGAAGACATGAAATGGAGCAAAACGTCATACTTGAAGTAGAAGTGTTTGATTGATGGAGTATAGACTTTATGGGTCATTTTCCTTCTTCAAACGGAAATAAATACATTTTAGTTGCTGTAGACTATGTATCGAAATGGGTTGAAGCTATAACAATGGCCAAAAACGATGCTGCTGTATTCGTTAAGTGACACGGTGTGTTTATTGTTCTAGCAGGGTATAAATATCTTAAACAATTAACTGTCAAATTAACCCCTAATCCTAACACACAAAACAATACTCTTGCCAAGAGAGATCATGTGTAGTACTTAGGGATCGAAACCACAGAGAGCAATGACACACAACAGATTTCTTATTTCTAAAGACTAAGCTAGGCAGATATATATATCAGTAGTATTAAATCGAGACAAGTAAATATTTCTTATTAGAAGGTGTAGATGCAATATGGAAATATGCAATAACGTAAATATGGAAATATGCTAATAACGTGAATATGAAAATATGCTACTAAACTAACTAGATGCAAATGTAAATGTGATAGATCTAGGGTTTCAAGCCTAATGGATTATAGGGAATAGGAAGCATGGAAATGTAAATATTCTAGAACTCAAATATTAACTATTATGACCCTTTTAACTCCAACTCTCGTATGCGAGCAAAAGGAAAGACCATCAATCAACGGCTAAGGCCTGATGTCGATCGACGGTGAAATCAGAAGGACGTGTGAACGAGATTTGATATGTTCACCAAGCTAATTAGACCAGCTCTCGCATGAGCCTAACAACCTAGTTCAATAGAGTCTATTTTGGCACATAACCTACTCTCGTAGTCGTCCATGTCCTACTTTTGAGATCCTAGTTAGCTACTCTAGAATGCAAGCATTAAGCACAATATAAACTTTAACCTAGCAATCCTACTTTTGGGCTAATCCATGATTGCTATCATTCAACCTTAAATCTAGTTGATAACTACTCAGACATAATTAGAGCAAGAATAATAATCTTAATATAATGCATATATAAAATATTGGAGTTCCAATACAAGTCTCCCTAAGGAGTTATGAATCTTCTCCCTAAAAACTCTAAAACTATAATAGAATGCTTGTGCACCCTTGCGCACACGCACCCCCTTGGTGTCCTCTTTTTCGGTGTAATACATAAAGTATAAATATAAAACCCTAAAATCTAGGTCAAAACTCGTCCAAGGGTAATCTTGTAATCTTGTGCCTTGTCACTAACTTGGGCTTGGTATCGGCTGTCTGCGAATTTGTCACCGATCAATGTTGTGATCAGCATCGATCGATTTTGGTCATGTACCATTGGTCGGTGACAAGGTTGTGTCGTTTATCGACGACTATCTTGTACTTCGACTCTCCTAATGATCAGCTACGGATTATTCTCTTCTAAATGCTCCAAAAATTCCAAGTATGTCTGTATATCTCCAAAATGTACCTGGACCAGAAAATACCGCAAAACATAGCCTATACACATAATAGACACCAAATAAAGCCTATAACATGGCCTAAAACTGGTAATAAATAGGCTATATCATTAAGCTTTTCAAAAACATCATCTTTCCTAGATTTGGAGTCCCACAAATAGTTATAAGTGATGAATGTACCCACTTTATCAACAAAGTATTTGTAAAACTTGTCAAGAAACATGGAGTCCACCACCGAGTTGCTACACCTTACCATCCTCAAACCAGCGGACAAGTTAAAGTTTCTCACCGCCAGATCAAAGAAATCTTATAAAAAAACGTAGGATCGACCATTAAGGATTGGTCTACAAGGTTGGATGACGTGCTTTAGGCTTACCCCATTTCATTTACTTTAAGGGAAAGCTTGTTATCTCCCGGTTGAACTAGAACACAAAGCAGCTTGGACGACAAAGATGATAAACATTGATGCAAAACCAGCTGCAGAAAGGAGGCTAATAAAACTTAACAAGTTGGACGAGATTAGATATCACGCTTATGACAACTCAAAATTGTACAAGGAAAGAACAAAATCTTATCATGATAAAAAAATCATATCAAGGCATTTCAAACCTAATGACCAGGTACTTCTGTACAACTCCCACTTAACGTTATTTCCTGGGAAATTACGTCCTCGTTGGTCATGACCCTTCACCATCAAAGAAGTCACACCATATGGAGCTATCATACTCATAAACTCGAAAAACCAAGAGTTCGCAGTAAATGGACAAAGAGTGAAGTACTACTGGGAAAAATCAGATATCCCGCACTATCAGACCGTGTGTTTGGGTATATCGATGCCCGATAGATCTAACGTTCTGTCAAGCTAAGGACCTTAAACAAGCGCTGAGTTGAACGCAACCCACTTGTAAATAAAAAAAGAAAAAAATAATAAATAATTATAATATATTTATACAGATTTGAATGTGAAATAATGGACACGATCTACACCATCGGAGTGTCGAGCCTCTATAAGGTCGACACAATCCCTTTTTCAAAAAAAAATTCATAACCGCCAAAAACGAGTGTTTTTCAACCTCTTATTTCTCTCTCTATTTTAGCCGGTTTTGCTCGTTCTTGAGCCTAACCCACTAGAGTTTCACCCTCTATTTGTTTACTTCACTTAATCAACCAATCATCAAGGTATATTCTTGAAATATCTTAGTATAGGTATATTGTAGGGTTTGAAAGAAAAATTAAAATCTCTTAGGTTTGGCTCGGAATTTAGAAAGATTTAGGGTGATGGATTACTAGATTAAGGGTTATCAACTACTCGTGATTATGATTTGCATGATTTTTGTTTGAATTGAGAGTTGATGACTCTAGTGATGTCGCGACTGACCATCAGTTGACACCCGTGAGGGAGCATCGATCGACAGTCATCCCAATTCTTAGACATTTGTTGATTCTTGTCTTTGTTGATAATTGCAGATGGACTAAAGAAGAACCAAGGAAAATTTCGACGCTGTGAGCTCCAGTGCGCCATCAGGACCTCCATTATGCCACCTTGGCGAAAGAGAGAGGATGATTTGATCAGGACCTAAGAATTTTATCCTGATCCTTGAATTGTTGTAGCATCAAGAGAGTGCACTCAAAGGCCCAGTATCTGATGATTGGGATAACTTTGACATTCTGCACTACAAAGCCTGGAAAGGCGTTATCATTGACCCTACAAGGATCGTCGACAGCGACGTTCTTAGGAAGTTGGGGCTCCGAGCTAATTTGAGGCACATGCTGAGAGAGGTGGGGATGGGACAAATGGCCACTAATCCATATGCTTTCTACTTGGATTTTGTCAGAAAATTTATGCCATGGTTAAGATGACCTACAAGAGCAAGAGGGTTAATGTAGTAACCATACTGAAGGGGTAAAATGGTCGAGATCGACAAAGTCGGAATTTGGAGCAAAGATTTTTGGGATCAAAGTATGATGACGAATGTTGAGTTTTGGTCATATAAAACTTAACATGGTTCAGATAAAATGGAAGATTAGTCGAGTATTTACTTAGTGGTCGAATCGCGGGCGATAAGGATCGATCGAGAAGTTTCGAAGAACGAGGTTGTCAAAGAATTGATCATGAGTGAAGAATGAGCCGAATAATATGCTCGATAATGATTAGACAATGTCTTAGATTGATCATAGGGATTTTTTGGAAGCATCGCATTTTTGGAAGCACGACGTTTCTGAAGCACGACTTTTCTTAAGCACGAAGTTTTCAGCAAAACTTCGTATCAGTAAACTATTATTTTGGAGACAAAATAAGTCAGAAGCAGGAAGAAAATTAAGCAGGACAGGAAAACCCGAAGTTGGATGAAAATCCTAATTTTGGTATTTTGGAATTTCTCGGGGAAGCATGTGGCTTGGGAAATATTTTACTCGAAGTCAGAATTCAGTTAGGGATTTATTAAAAATATTCAGTGCATCAGAATGGGAGTGGAAAAATATTCGGGATAGATCGCAAGTCGAAAATAGGCCGCAAGGGTTGAAAGCAGGCGAATGGACCGAGAAGCTCGAGGTGTCTCAATGCATGTGATCAGGACGTGGTGGCAACTTCCTGGAAATCTCTCTGTCTACACAAGCACAAGGTTTTGCCGTGAATGGAAGCATGACATTCGGTTTGACATGTCAGAGCACGAGGTGCCGTCGCGCAAGCAACCGAAGCATGCTTATCGACATGTGGGCGTTGTGGTGTTTCCGTGCATGCAACCAAGAATTTCTTCCAGACATGTGGAGGACGTGGTGTCAACCATATAAGAAGCTGAGTGTCTACCAAAGCACGACATGTCGCCGCACATGGAAGTTGTACATGCAGCCTGACATGTCGTAGCACGACGTGTCGCCGCGCATGGAACCAAAGCATGAGGATCGACATGTGTTACCTTGTGTCTCCTTGCATGTATTTTGGGATTGTGGACAGCAGTCCATGCAACCAGCCATGTGGAGGACGAGGTGTCGCAGCATGCGACCCGAAGCATGCGGGCTGACACATTGTCGGTTGTGTGGCCTCTCCTTACTGGCAATCGACTTCTATAAATACCCAACCCCTTCCTTCACTTTCAGACATCCATCCACACCAAATAAACTTAATAAACGTGCCTAGAGAGAGACAAAGAGAGAGAGAGAGAGAGAGAGAGAGAGAGAGAGAGAGAGAGAGAGAGAGAGAGAGAGAGAGAGAGAGAGAGAGAGAGAGAGAGAGAGAGAGAGAGAGAGAGAGAGAGAGAGAGAGAGAGAGAGAGAGAGAGAGAGAGAGAGAGAGAGAGAGAGAGAGAGAGAGAGAGAGAGAGAGAGAGAGAGAGAGAGATAGATAGATAGATAGATAGACAGATAGAGAGAGAGAGAGAGAAAGAAAGAAAGTGTCGATATAAGAGTGTGATTGATTCTAAAGACCGATACTGCACCGAGAAGACCAGTTCTGTCCAAGCGACGATCCTCTACGATTGTGACACGAAATCTCTGTCCAAAACAAATAGTCCAAGCCAGTCATATTCTTTGATGATTAAGTGGAGGTGCTTTCCAGGATCAGTTTAGTTCCACGAGTTTAGATCAGTCGAAGTTCTGAACCTCGATAAAATACCGGGAAGTCTGAAGAATTGTCCAGAAGCTAAAGAAAGTTATGTCCGAGTCCAGATCAGTCCAAGTCTGTTTCTTCTTTATAATTCCGAGGTTCTGTCCAAGTCAAGGTCAGTCCATTGCAGTCCATTCAAGACGTCAAGGTTAGGTTTGGACAAGTCCTCTATGATCAGCCAGCTGCTTATCGGCATAGAACACTGTCAGTTGGTTTGTGTGAATTCCACTTGGAGTTTAGGGTAGTTTTGTGAGTTGGTTTGTTTGAATTCCATTTAGAATTTAGGGTAGTTTTTGTTATGCTTGAGTTCCACTTGGAACTTAGGACAGATCGAGTCACATATAGAGTATAATGCTCACATTATTGCATGGTAGAGTCCTTAGGGTTAGTTTATTTATTGAACCAGACTCAGTTTAGCACTGGAGAAGCTGAGATGAAATGGAATTAAGACTGAGTTAATAATCTGACTAGGACTAGGGTGCATCATGTTTTATATTCTTGCTTGTTGATATGATTCAGTGTAGGTTCCCGTTATATTCTTGCTTGTTGATAGGGTTGTGTCTAGTATAGGGTTATGAAACCCTAGGGTAAGTGTAACACTGAAATACGGTGTTACGAGTTATAGTAGAGTCGCTGTTAGTTAGTATCTTATTATTGTTAAATATTGGTGATTGATTGTCTTGCAGGTTTCTAACATTAAGACCTAATTCCGGCTCAGGTCCAGGATTAGGCTTGGTGTCTCTTTGGTTAATGTAGACCCAAAGTTGATTGTTATATTTTTTGAGTGATTGCATATGGAGGGTGGTGGATACTGAAAGCTATGCAATATCATTGATTGGACGATCATGTTCTTGTCTGATTGTTGGTCGACCGGTTAACGATACTTGTATAGTCTAAGTGTCTAACACTACATGAGTACTGAACTCATGCATATATGTTTTTAACTAGGGGTTGATTGTGTAGCCTTAGTTTTGTTTGCATGGTAGGGTTAGATTGATTGTTATTTTGGGTTGTCTGGGTTTGTTACTAGGTTGCGGGTAGAGGCCACCAGCTCACTGAGTAACATTAGGTTACTCATTCAACTCTGTTGTCCTTTTCGCAGGTCGCTATAGTAAGGATGATCAGATAGCTTGGTGCTGGACGTTAGGACCGCCGGTGTAGATTTTCATTCCTTTTGTAAATGGTATTTTGATTTTCGTTGTGTTGACTCGATTTGGCATTAGGCCGGGCCCAGTCTTGAATTATTCAATGTATGAATATTTCTTTGAATCAATAAAGTATTTGTTTTATATGCGCATCATGATTACTCTGGTACTTGACTAGTCCGGTCTAACACAACGTTAGGTCTTGGTACGGGTTGAAAAGCCTTAGGCCTTGAACGGAAACGCTAACTCTTGGTACAAGTTGCAAAGCCTTAAGCCATCATTTAGTGTGATGAGTTAGTGGATGATCTTGTCTAGGTCGTGGAGTAACTTGTATGACTCTGACCATATTGTCCCTAGCCCGTCACGTAGCCCTTTTGGACCATGGTGTTGGGTTTGACGGTCAGTCATGTTCTTGTTTGATTGTTGGCTGGCCGGTTGGCTCATCTATAACCATGGGTGTTGGTTGGTCTATCGGTCATGTTTTTGTTTGACTGTTGGCCGGTGGGTCGACCATATGTCTAGGACGGTCTGAGGGTGTTACAGAGGTGGTATAAGAGCATGGTTTCGTCCATGCTTCTGGAACTCATGGTTTAATCGGTTTTCAAATATTTTATTGAGTCAGAAAGAGTCACAAAAGACATTAGGAAAACCGGTCACGTTCAGCGATAGGATTTTTTTTTGTTTAGGAACTAGAATTGAGATAGAGGAATCTAGAATTTAAAGGTTGCTTGGATAGAAATGTTAGGTTTCTGGTTAGAATTGTTAGGTTGATTGGTTACCATTGTGTTTAGGTTTTTGATTAGTATTTATTGGGGTAGTTGTTGACTAACTTGCGTCTGAAGTGTTCTATAAAGTTGCAGCTAGTAAGTGTGTTCGTTGATCGGAACTTTAAGGATGTAAACCTTAAAGTAGAGGGAGTTTGAGACCTAAAACCCAAAACAAAAGCGAGAGAGGAGAGAGGTTCATAGGAACTGGACTGTGGTATGGACTGGACAGATGGAAAGCAACAACACATCATTGGAAAGGTTCATCAGAATATTTGGGGTAAGAGAGATCGAGAAGGATTTGAGGAATCTGGACAAGGATGATATCTATCAAATGGACAATATAGTATTATGGGAAATGAGGGTGTCATGGTAGAGTAATAGCAAGAAGACGACACAATGACCATTCAAGTGAACACATATAAAGGTGATTGTGGCAACCTGGAGGAGAAACTCAAGGGACAGTGGCAGGCAAAGTAAAGTGTTACGAAGATGAGTTGAGAATGAGTGAAGCATGAGAAATAACGAAGTAGAGAAAGTAAAGGATTCAAGACCAAGGGGAATGCTTTGAGATGTATCAAGGTAGAATGAGTTCAGAATCAGAAGTCTGGAAGGTGACCCAAAGAAATCAATAGAAGACATCAAAGGCGAGCCGACGAACAAACACATCAAATGACCAAGACCGCAAAACGAGGTAATCTAAGGACGAAATTGTCACCAAGGAGAACCATGTAGTGAATACGAGCAAGTGGACATTTTAGAATTCGAGGATGAATTCTATTAAGGAGGGGAGAATGTAGTAACCCTACCGAAGGGGTAAAATGGTCGAGATCGACAAAGTCGGAATTTAGAGCCAAGATTTTCGGGAGCAAAGTATGATTAGTAATGTTGAGTTTTGGTCATAAAAAACTTAACATGGTTCGTCTACTTGGACGACTTTGTAGACGACTTGGGCGCCGTGGTGTTGCCTTGCATGCAACCAGGCCTTGCTTCCAGACATGTGGAGGACGTGGTGTCAACCATATAAGAAGCTGAATGTCTACCGAAGCACGACATGTCACCGAGCATGGAAGTGGTACATGCAGCCTGACATGTCGTAGCACGACGTCTCGCCATGTGGTACCTTGTGTCTCCTTTCATGTATTATGGGCTCGTGGACAGACATGTGGGAGGATGTGGTGTCACATTGCATGTGATCCAGTCCATGCAACCAGCTATGTGGAGCACGAGGTGTCATCGTGCATGCGACCGTAAGCATGCGGGCTGACACACTGTCGATCGTGTGGCCTCTCCTTACTGGCGAACGACTTCTATAAATACCCAACCCCTTCCTTTAGTTTCAGACGTCCATCCACACCAAAGAAACTTAATAAACGTGCCTAGAGAGAGAGAGAGAGAGAGAAAGAAAGTGATCGATATAAGAGTGTGGTCGATTCTAAAGACTGATACTCCACTGAGAAGACCAATTCTGTCCAAACGACGATTCTCTACGATTGTGACACGGAATATCTGTCGAAAACAATTCTTCCAAGCCAGTCATATTCTTTGATGATCAAGTGGAGGTGCTTTCCAGTATCAGTTTAGTTCCACGAGTTCAGATCAGTTGAAGTTCTAAAGCTCGATACTCTACCGAGAAGTCCGAAGAACTGTCCAGAAGCTAAAGAAAGTTCTCTCCGAGTCTAGATCAGTCCAATTCAGTTTTTTCATGATCAAGTCGAGGTTCTTTCCAAGTCAAGGTCATTCTATTGCAGTCCATAAAAGACTTCAATATTGGGTTTGGCCAAGTCCTCTTCGATCAACCAGCTGCTTATCGGCATAGAACACTGTGAGTTGGTTTGTGTGGATTCCACTTGGAATTTAGGGTAGTTTTGCGAGTTGGTTTGTTTGAATTACATTTAGAATTTAGAGTAGTTTTTTTGTTATGCTTTAGTTCCACTTGGAACTTACGACAGATTGAGTCACATATAGAGTAGAATGCTCACGTTATTGCATGGTAGAGTCCTTAGGGTTAGTTTATTTATTAAACCAGACTCAGTATAGCACGGACTAAGCTGAGTCTGTCCGAGAAGACCAGTTCTGTCTTAGCGACAATTCTCTACGATTGTGACACGGAATCTCTTTCGAAAACAATTCGTCCAAGCCAGTCATATTCTTTGATGATCAAGTGGAGGAGCTTTCCAGAATCAGTTTAGTTCCACGATTTAAGATCAGTCGAAGTTCTGAAGCTCGATACTCTACCCGAATGTCCGAAGAACTGTCCAGAAGCTAAAGAAAGTTCTCTCCGAGTCCAGATCAGTCCAATTCAGTTTCTTCATGATCAAGCTGAGGTTCTATCCAAGTCAAAGTCAGTCCATTCCAGTCCATTCAAGACATCAAGGTTGGGTTTGGCCAAGTCCTCTCCGATCAACTAGCTTCTTATCGGCATAGAATACTGTGAGTTGGTTTGTGTGAATTCCACGAATTCCACTTCAAATTTAGGGTAGTTTTGTGAGTTGGTTTGTTTGAATTCCATTTAGAATTTAGAGTAGTTTTTTGTTATGCTTGAGTTCCACTTGGAACTTAGGACAGTTGAGTAACATATAGAGTAGAATAGTCACGTTATTGCATGGTAGAGTCCTTAGGGTTAGTTTATTTATTGAACCATACTCAGTTTATAACGGGCTAAGCTGAGATGAAATGGAATTAAGACTGAGTTAATAATCTGACTAGGACTAGGGTGCATCATGTTTTATATTCTTGCTTGTTGATATGGTTGAGTGCAGGTTCCCATTATCTTTAAAGATAGTTTCATAGCAGGAGGCCAAACTATCTGGGTAACGGTTTTATTGAGTTGATTGAATGTTTGATTAGTTAAATGCTTGCTTGTTTAAATAATCTTGTTGATTGAGGTTAGTCAGCTATTGGTAAGGGAGTGGCTAACTGGTTGATTTATTTAGTTATGATATTGTTGTTTAGTTTACTATATGTTAGTACTAAGGGTCTTAGGCCATATAGGCAGGAATACTGGTACTATTTGTTAGTATTGTAAAGTCGAGTCTAGTTAGGATCTGGAACATTAGGATTAGGTTAGGCTCTGGTTTATGGTTGTGTAGAGTATGTCTTTCCAACAGCATGTGCGTAACCCGCCCATGCTAGGCTTTTTTAGGCATTGATTAGTGTTTCCTCGCCCTCATATTCAGCAGGTTTAAGGAAACCCCTATTTTGCTGGATCGGGAAGACTCAGAGAGACGGGGTCATGGCCTTGAGCTGAGTGTTACATGACGGTGGAACGTCCGGCAGTGAACTGAATGACTGTGGTCTGTCGCGTGGTGACCCGAATGACTGTGGGCCGCGGTCGGTTGAAACTTCCTTCTTCTAGCCTTTGTGGTAGGGAGATACGATATTGCCGATGTAGAGGAGGAACACGAAGTCACCAGGGCCCAGATTAGAGTGTCGAATTATGGAACCCTAGGGTAAGTGTAACACACTGAAATACGGTATTACGAGTTATAGTAGAGTCGTGGTTAGTTAGTATCTTATTATTGTTGAATATTTATGATTGATTGTCTTGCAGGTTTCTAACATTAAGACCTAATTCCGGCTCAGGTACTGGATTAGGCTTGGTGTGTCTTTGGTTAATGTAGACCTGAAGTTGATTGTTATATTGTTTGAGTGATTGCTTATGAATGGTGGATATTGATAGCTATGCGGTATCATTGATTGGCTGATCATGTTCTTGTCTGATTGTTGGTCGACCGGTTAACGATACTTGTATAGTATTAGTGTCTAACACTACATGAGTATTGAACTCATGCACATATATTGTTAACTAGGGGTTGATTGTGTAGCCTTAGCTTTGTTTGCATGCTAGGGTTAGATTGATTGTTATTTTGAGTTCCCTGGGTTAGTTACTAGGTTGCGGGTAGAGGCCGCCAGCTCACTGAGTAACATTAGGTTACTCATCCAACTCCGTTATCCTTTTCGCAGGTTTCTATAGTAAGGATGATCGGATAGCTTGGTGCTGGACGTTATGACCGCTAGTGTAGATTTTCATGCCTTTTGTACACAGTATTTTGATTTTTGTTGTGTTGACTCGATTTGGCATTAGGACGGACCCAGTCTTGAATTATTCAATGTATGAATATTTATTTGAATCAATAAAGTATTTATTTTATATGCGCATCATGAGTACTCACATACTTTCCTAGTCCAGTCTAACACTTGGTACGAGTTGCAAAGCCTTAAGCCATGATTTAGTGGGACGAGTTAGTGGATGATCTGGTCTAGGTCGCGGAGTAAGTTGTATGAATCTGACTGTAGTGTCCCTAGCCCGTCATGTAGCCCTTCCAGACCATGGTGTTGGGTTGGATTGGTCAGTCATGTTCTTGTTTGATTGTTGGCTGGCCGATTTGCTCATCTCTAACCCTGGGTGTCGGTTGGTCTATCGGTCATGTTCTTGTTTGATTGTTGGCCGGTGGGTCGACCATATGTCTAGGACGACATGGGGGTGTCACAGTTAAGAGGGTAAACAAGGCTACATTGACCTTCTTCATAAAAGGCATCAAATATAGGATCTCAATTCCTGAGATCTGTGGGTTCCAAATAGTTGATAACCTCAGCTGCTCTGTCCCTGCCTTTCCTAGCCAGATTGACTTTTGAGGACTGATAGACACAGAACCTTAGGTAGACCGACTTTTACCACCCTACCTTGCGCTACTTCCTCAATGTTCTTACCAACACTTTGTTGTGCAAAATGAAGCCGAACAAGCTAAGTGTGAAGGAGGTTAGACTGCTGTTCCAATTGGTCAGAGACTTGGTTGAGATTGACACAGAGCGTATCCAGCCACCAGATGAGGACAAGTTGGTGAACTTGGGAGTAGTTTTTGCCGAGAACCTGGTCGAACTGAAGAGCAAGCTATTCAACGGAAATGGCACGAAGAAGGAGACAGTTGGGAGTCTTTTGACACCAATATTTACACGCCTTGGGATCAGTCGTCAGGGAGCCTCGATAGTCGGTGAGATATACCACATGGATGAGGCACATCTGACGAGCGCATGATGGATGAAGGAAGGTCGCTTTTGGGCCTTCAATGATGATGCAGGGCCTCATTTGATAGAGTTGCCTGAGCGCATGTTGATAGACTTCGTGGACGAAGACACACGCCTTGAGTTCCGTCTAGACCCGTTGCTCCTAGGAAACACACCTCCTACAATACGCAGACGAAGAGGACTCAAACTCGCAACCACAACCGCTGAGCATGCAGGCAAGCAAGCAGCACCACCTGCTGCCCCTCTTCGAGAGTTCCCACAGATCCCAGAGATCCCCATCCATGACCATGGTGACTTCCAAAGAGTTGTGGTTGGTGCACTTCATGCCATTTATGCCAGAGTAGAGGAGATCTTGACAAGTCAGTGCTTCAGCTTTCCAGGAACCCGCTCGAGATTACCACCAGCATCTCCAGGATCATCCAGCCAGCCAGACCTGGACACGACCGATGAGGTGTACTCTTACTTTATGCTCCTCCTTTTTATTTGGTTTTCAGACTTATGCTCATACTTATTTTATTTTATTTGCTATGTTTGGGTCTAAAAATTATTTTTATTATTATTCTGTTTGGATGTTTTGACGTGTTCTTGAATGTGCAACAGTGCTAACAAGTAAGGGAGATGATCAGAATCTGGAGTTTAGACACATGATACACTGACTCGCAGACAGTTTCATGTTGTCTGTCGAGCACCGATCAACGGATACAGACTAGCGTCATTCAACAGTGTCGACAGAGAGATACAAGTTCCCTACTAATTTCCATTCTAATTTATTTATTTCACCAAATTTAGACTAACTAACACTTGGGACAATGTTGTTTAAGTCTGGGGGAGGTAGTTACTAACATTGAATTTTATTTTGATATTTTCTAAATTTTACATCGTTTTATCAAAATCTTTATTGATTTAAAAGAGGGATTTTGATCAGATGTAAATTTTTACTTATTATCTAATCATTCTATAGCATCATTCTACATTTTTGATTGCAGAGAGTACTAGAGATACCAAAGTGAATCATCATGCCACTATATCACACTTATTTAGAAAGTTTGAAGGAACTAAAGTGAACCTCCAACCTATTTTGACTTATTTGCTTGCTTTGGGGTTTGACATACATTGGATCGGATTCCTTTTGCAAGTATGGAAGGTAAAAGTCTGTGTCTTTCTTATTCCCTTCTCTCTCTCTCTCTCTCTCTCTCTCTCTCTCTCTCTCTCTCTCTCTCTCTCTCTCTCTCTCTCTCTCTCTCTCTTCGGCATCTACGAAAAAAAAGATTGAGATGGTTTCCTGAAAGATGCGGAGGGGTAGGTAAATTATTTGTGACCCCATTATTCTAATTCATAAAGGAAGGGTCTCGCACTGTGGAAGCGATGGGTAGGTAAATTATCTATGACCTCATTATTCGTCTATACTTTGTCAAAAAAGAAAAAAAAAGAGAAAGATGAACAAAATGGATTGTATCAGCATCATGATTCATTGGAAATATAAAAATAATAATGTAAAGAGATTCAGAGAAGAGAGAAAGAGAGAAGAAAATGATTAAAAAAGACTATATGTGTTTAGATACTTGTAGGGGTAAGAGTCCATGTGTCCTCTGATCGATATTCCCAAGGTAAAGTCTGCACTTTTATTTTATGCAATAAATAAGGTTAGTAGAGGGGTGAGTCAAACTAGTATTTACTAAGTTGTTGGTATAATGGATCTTAATGCTATACTAGGATAAGGTATATAAAGTTTCTCTAAGATTGACACTTGTTTGATGTGATTGCAGCATTGCAAAGGTGATAATAATAAGTTAGAGATTTTGTGAGTACCTGTTTTTCGAACCTAAGATTGACACTTTTTTGATGTGATTGCAGCATTGCAACGATGACAATAATAAGTTAGAGATTTTGTGAGTACCTGTTTTTCAAACCTCTTCCACAAGTTTACCTTTGTTTTGCTTGGGGACAAGCAAAAGGATCAGTCTAGGGGAGTTGATACGTCATGGATTTTACCTGTTTATATGCATTTGGAGTTATTTTAGAGTTACTACTGGTCTAGGTACTTATTGGACGAACGTGGAGCTTTTGGATAATTTTGGAGCTCTAAAGAAGCTCTCCGGAAAACCAGAAGTCGGAAACTGTTTTTAACATTTACCATAGATCAAGGCCGACTCATGGCTGTCGATCGACGGTGCAGCCGCCTGGAGTTTTATGATTATTAGAAGAAATTATTAATTTTACTAAAATGTTCCAATATTTGCAAGACAAGTCCATGGCAGAATTTTACAGTATTTATAGGGTTTTTATTAGTTTTGTAACCCTAACTCTTCACATACCTCTTTTGCAACAAAAACACCATTGTTACTCCATAGAGAGAGAGCTAGGATTGGGGGGAGATATCTTCTTATCATCCATAGAGAAGATCTTGAACTCCATGTTTCTTTACTCTATTTCTTTTATGCAATTTATTAAGATTTTAATTATTTTCTTCATAATCATGTTTGAGTAATTCAATTGCTAGATTTCGGGTTCTTCAAAGGTAGTCTATGATTGGCTAATGTTGTATTGATATTGGGGATATTTAACTAGTTCTTCATCTAGATTTTTCTCATTGCTAGGATTAAGAATGATCACCTTAAACCTAGATCTTAGGATTGATTGTCGCAAGTGAAGGCTTGGTAAATTACTTCAACCAAAATTTAGATGGTATAAAATACTAGATGATTTCGAGAGTTGATCTAATAGGTTACAGAACTTATCAAACCTTGTCACTAAATCTGTCAGAAGTAGCATCAATCGACGGTACAGCGTGACCATCGATCGACGCCCCCGTAAGGATTAACAATCGCTTAACCTGAGTTTGAGTTCAGAACTATATTTAAATAAACACCTGGTAAATTACTTAGTTACATCTTTATCCTACCTAAGAATTCCCTTAACTCTAATTTATTTCCCTTTTGACAAAACTACAAACCAATCTTGCAATCACTTTACTACTTATTAATCTTTGTCTAGTTTTTTTACAAAAACAATAAATCTATTGTGTAATCTTAGAGTCTCTGTAGATTTGATCCCTAAATACTACAGCTGAACCTCTTATTTGAGAGAGTAATCAGTAGCTCTAGGCTAATTTAGACACGTATCAGTAGCCTTCCATAAGGTTCATTCCGAAATCAACAAAACCTTTTGGTAGCTTTTTCGTCCTTTGTTATCGAGCTGCGACTCAACTAGGTTTAAGGTTTAAGGTGGATAGAACTAGGGAACTCGCTGACAGCTCTTGCAGATGAAGCTTTTATAATATTTCGTAATGATTGCAACAATCTTACACAAATTCGAAAGAAAGATATATTTTTTTTTCTATATTTGTTTCATTATCTTTCTGTATTTTCCACATTTAGTTGAACACTTGTCGTTGGCTCTCGCAGAGAATCTGGACCTCAAGGAACGTAAGGTATACTTTGCTTTCTTCCGTTCACTAAAATCAGCATTGTGAATTTCGGTTCCCACAGTTTGGCGCTAGAAGGAGGGGTGGATTACTCTTACTCATACGGCCACAAAACGCTTGATAGAATAGATGTCTGAAAAGACGAGAAACAAAATCGCAGCTCGCAACAACCCTGGTAAAACAAGGCCAGCAAAGACTGCTCCAATGGCCAAATCTAAAGCAAACGCCACAGCGCTCGACAAAATGGACAACCTACTCGCGACTTTTCGCCACGGGAAGAGCACCGAAATGAGCTCGCGATTTTCTGTCTAATCTGAAAAGGGAGTGATAAAATTTATCAAACTCCGTAAAATTCGTCTTGTTACCAAGTTGGAAAAATCTCAACGCAGAATAGTTCGACAAAAAGACGTTTTCCAAAAAAAAATATCGGAAAAACAAAACTTGCTCTCCTCGAAACCGCTGAAAAACCCTGCAGTACTTGCGAAAAAAGGAAGCACAGCAAATCAGGTACAGAGCCCTGACTGTTGTACTTCTTCTGCATAACATTCGGAGAAAAAGAGTTGATTTCTATAGAATCACTCGAAACCTTGACGGCTAACATAGACTAAACAAAACATAATGGGAGATCGTATCCATCGCAGCTGAAATATCTTCTGAAACATAATATTTCGAAAAAAACTCAAGCATTGCTTCTGTAGCAACATATTCTGCAAATTATCAATATTTTTCTACTAAGCTTCCTTCAGAAAAAGTATTCAAAGTTCCCTCGAGTCAATCCTGCAGAAACAAAAAAAAGTCGATTAAGTTTAGTCTCGATAATAAAGCTCATCGCAGCTATGGCTTTTGATATGAAACTCAAATACATTTTGCGGAATAACTTTCGTAAAATTAAGCTCGACAACATTTTACAAACAACTTTTGTAAAATTGAGCTCGACCATATTTTACGAGACATCATTCGAGATAGTATTTCATGATACAACTTTCGTTATGACTCGCATAAATAAAACTCGAAACAATTGGACAACCTTTAGAGAACCAAAAAAAAATATCATACAAAAAGACTCTCTGAGAAGGAAAGAGATGGAGCGAGAGCTGAGAAGTGAACTTCACCCATCAGCCACTATCCATGATCTCACCGTCCTCTCTCTCCGATCTCACCGCCCATGACCTCTCACCAAAGCCTCATCATCCTACGAGTCTTCCTGATCGCCATTGGCATCTCCTGATCGCCCTTGGCTATTCCTAAACGCCAAAAGGATTTCCACAAGATACTTATTCGTTTTTGTAAAACCATTGATACAGATATTGAAATCCAGATAGAAAAATATGGATGATGAACCAAAACCGCAAGACAGGCTTCCGCCTAAACGCGGCCAGGAAAGTAGATAAATCAATGAAGATTCACTATTCTTATTATCCGTAAGGGGTGGATAGACACGAGGAGAAAAAGGGAAAACGAGAAAGTAAAACGGAGAAGAGGCAAACCCAAATCTCAGAGAAAACTAAGGTACGTTCGATTTGGAAATTTTTTGAAGTCAGAATGTCAATTTTCGTAGAAAGTACTAAGAAATAAAAACGCTTTGGAGATCGACGTAAACATTAGGAACTTAGAATCTAATTGGATAATCTAGCGAACTAAGTTTTAGACGATTTTCCATATCTCCATCTATTGTCCCTTAAATGTTCAGACAGATCTCGCAAACCGATCTAAACTCTCGCAAACCCGAGAAACAGTCGCCATGAATTCAAGCATACTCAGCTTGCTTCTTAAAGAAAGAAAGAACTAGAGAAACAAACATCATCTTAAAACCGACTTGTTCCTAGCAATTATCTTAGAACCGAAATATTCCAAGCCGTCAACCTGAAAACAATCGAAATCATAATCCCAATCTAGTCTTTAAATACACTCAGACTGTCGATCCTCTCAATCCTTTAAAGAAAAACGTAGATAACCCTTCAAAACATCAGTTCAAGTGTTACCTTTTGTAAAAAAGGAGAAGGAGTACGTAGGTATACTATACTTGTATAATCCCATACTCCAAAAAAATTTTGCTTCGGCATCAAGAAAGCGCTTTCAACAAAGCAAATTATTGCGAAATAATGCAATGAAATGACCCATGAAAATCGTCCAAACAAAACGACGATCTAAGATTCGTCTAAATGCTAGCGGTATACCTAAACAGTCAAAAATTATACGAGATATCTTCAAACATCAAAGCATTGCTCCCAGTTTCCGTCGAACCAAGTGAGTCACGGAAAAACATCAAAAAGCATTTGCGACAAAACAAAATCGAGAACATAAGTAGCAGCAAGAAAAAAAAAGGGAACGCTTTCTCCCTGCACAAGGCCTAAATCTACCGCTAATTTACCGATTCATTTCGCTCGAGAAATGAATATGTCATGAGAAGTCCTCTCCAAAACCCATGAAAATGTTTCGCGACTAGATAATAACGAAATAAAATTTCGTAAAACTCCATGAGTGACTCCAAGAAACTCTAACCAAATATTGAAATAAAACAGAAATGTTTCTCATAAAGTCTGTGGAAACATCACTACTTTGACATCTCCATACATAGCGCCGATTTACTATCTTCATAAAACCAGTCACCATTAGTTTCTTATATGAAACTGTCTATGGGAAAACAAGATCGGTATCATGCAAAACGACTTTGCAATATAAAAATGTGAATGAGAAAAACCTAATCCTCACTCGCAAATATCACGAGTAATCTATGTGAAACACTCTCCATTTACTTTTATGAGAAACCCTTCTTGTAAAACTTACACAAAAAATCGTTTGCATAGATCAAGTCATAAAAAACAACTTTCAAAAATAAACATAACAGGTTTTATAAAGAAGTGTCAGAGATAATTCTCATACAGAAAAAAACGAAGTTGTATGATCCGACTTTCGAAAACCAATCTAAATTTTATCTCTTTGTACAACAATCTAACAGATCTCTTCCTTTAGCTCTGCGGCTCGCTAGCTTCGTCCTATCATTTCCCTCGGTTACATACGATCAGGCAGTTGTCCGGAAACTAACAAACAAACTTCGGCTGCGAAACCTCCACATACAAACAGAAGTAGTTCATGGCAACAAAGTCAAACGAGACCTTCACGCCAAACTCGGAAAACTTCTGTAACAGGTTCTCATAATGTAAAATTGTACTCGAAATAAAAATCCAGTCTTCGGTGCCTAGAGATGTCGTAGACACTGTAAGGACCTGATTTCGACGTAAAATATCTTCCTAGATAAAAGTTCTGTCTCGGAAACTCAAAACAATCATATACTCTAACATCTTTTGAAACATACATCCTTCTCGAAGGCTCAAACTTAAACGGTAATACTTACCATTCCGTTTGTTGCTGATCACAACAAAATACCTCTAGTTTCCTAAACAGACTTATCCATCTCCCCCCCCCCCCCCCCCCCCCCCCCCGCCGTAGAGATAGGCTCTCAGACATTCGACACAAAGATAATAGTGCGATATAAAAGAAATCAGAAATTTTGGTCAGCACTTCCAGACGACTTCAAAATTGCCTCTGTAGAGATGCTCGGTTCCCAATCGACGCAAGTCTCAAAATCCAAAAACTTCTCAAAGACTTCAATATTGAGACGGAATCAGATCAAACCCGTAACGGGTGATTTAAGAGGAACACTCATCGCAAGCCCTAAACCGGAAGTAAGCCTAGGTCTTGCCCTAAACACAACACACTGGTCTTTACCACTGCATGGCATATTATCAACAGACCAATACGAGATTCAAAAATATATCCCTTCGATTATATTTTTACATTTATGAGACTATGCGAACTAAAAAGCCTTTGATTATTCTCATCTTATGCAACGATAATTGTAACGATCTGCTAAGCGTCAGAAATAAGATGACAACTCACACTCTTTCTCTCATCTCCGCGCATGACTACTCTATACGTTTTTAAAAGGAGATTATCCATGACTTCGTAAATCCAAAGCAAACAGCCTACAAGGCTAGTCTCGAGGATGACAAAGGTCCAGTATAAAATGCCATCGGCAGCAACATGCTCAAAAATATCTAAACAACACATAACTAGACCGAAAAGGTCTCGCTAGAAAACATGTCGTAAGAATCTTAACTCCATGACAAACTAAGAAAGGCTTGATCCCATAAACAAGGGTATGTCCGCAGCCTTCGTAAGGCGCATCCCAGGTATGAAAAGATCAGAAAATGTTCTTGTGGAAGGTTTTTGAGATAAATGATGAGTTTTACGAAACAATCTTCAGTCAAACAAAATACACAAAGTTTCGGCGGAAAACATCATAGTATAATCTATTATAAAACCTTCCGTACAAAACTTTCAGAAAATGTTTACGGAAAATCTCTCATAAAACAAACGAAATGGTTCCAAAAGTACACTATGCAAAGAACAAATGGTCCAACACTCTCTCATTTCCCGACAGTGCATCTCATTGCCATAGAGGCTCAAATCGCCCTCATGGAAACACCACGCTGGCAGCCAAAGGGTGGCCACGCTCCTTCCTCGCAGCCAGTGGGTGGTCACGCTCCTTCCATACAGCCAGTGTCTGGCCAGGCTGGCAGAGAGAAAGCGGCCATGGTCCTTCCTCGCCTCGTCTTCAGTAGGAGACCAGGCTCCTTCCTTGCCTTGTCGCCAGCAGGCGATGACGCCACGCCTCCACTCGTCTTGATTGGAGTTACTGTTGAAAATTTTGATAACATTAGCAAAGACATGTTTTCTCGTAAAGTTTCAAATCACTTGTAATAAACGGTAACGATTAACGCGACGCCATTTTTATCTCGACTATACCGGATTTTTTTACTATCTCGTGGAACCAACAGAATGGGAACCAGCATCGTATGGAAGGTAACTTCACTGAAAGAAATCGTAAATCATTTAATTAAAAAAACGGCCCAAGAATGTCTTAGATGTGGCAAAAGCCCTCTTACAATCTAGACGAGAAATAGCCCGAACTACAATGACTGTTTGTTAATTTTCGTAGAAGATAATTGGATAAGAAGATAATTTCCAAATTTCCAGGGTAATCATAAAGAGATACTTGAACTAGGGGCATGAAAGGAAAGACGACCGACCTTGGAGGCATATATATATGGAAAGCCAAGGCACGGAGCACAAGAATGATTTTAGACTCTTAAAACTCTTTGCACTTAGAAACCTTCGGCTATACTCTTGACAACCTTTGGTTTATATGACTGGAAATCGATTACTAGACGAATTCGCATAGCAGTTCGATCTCTTGTCCCACTCTTTTAATTGAACTATGTTCGGCTTTATTCTTGAAAGGGGTATGTAGGCAGCCTTCCATAAGGTTCAGTCCGAAATAAACAAAACCTTTTGGTATCTTTTTCGTCTTTTGTTATCGAGCTGCGACTTAAGTAGGTTTAAAGTTTTAGGTGGCTAGGACTAGGTAACTCACCGACAGCTCTTCGAGCCGAAGCTTTTATAGTCTTTTGTAATGATTGCAATGCTCTTACGCGAATTCGAAATAAAGATATAATATTTTCAAAAAAAAATTGTTATCTTTTAGTATTTTCCGCATTTAATTGATCACTTGGCATTGACACTCGCAGAGAATCCGGACCTCTAGGAAAGTAAGGTATGTTTTTGCTTTCCTCTGTTCACTAAAATTGACAATGCAAATTTTAGTTCCCACAAGTATTACAACCGCTTTGTCCGACCTAGAATATATGTCGAAGGAGACCAGATTTCAGGACAAGCTGTCAAAAAATCAATAGAAAGACCAAAAGCAAACTCCGTATTGGAAAGGGCCATACCAAGTAACTCGATGCATACACCCCGACGTCTGTGAACTGATGGAAATGAACAAAACTCATGTTCAACCACCTTAGAAAGCCATCAGTTTATCCAATTATCATTACGACTAAAAAACATGGATCCATGAACATCATACATCGTAATAAATTGAAATACGGCAAGGCTTCATCCAATGTTTGGATATGTAGGCAAACCAGTTAGGGTTCAACTAATAATTAAATAAAATTTCTTAAATCCGCTTTGTGAGTTCATCAGCTCTCTCTGAATAACGAGTTCATAATCTCCCTCGAATACATAGATTCCCTGGCCAGGTAATCGATTTAAGTTAGTTCATCTCTTCTAGGTGCCTTGGTGGAACGATACCCGCAAGGAGAAGCAACCAATAAAGTTCCCTCACCGCCCCGCATGAACTTAAGCATGCCTATTTTATAAACAGCTGATATACCATGGAATCTACCACTTTTAGACTTAAAAGTCCTTTTAGAGTCTATTATATGTGTTTGGAGTATTCTTAAGAGTGTTTTTAGGTTCAGCTGCATTTTGGAGAACTTTGGAGATCCTTGAGCTATTTGAGGTGCACAACTGCACATATGCATCAGAAGTTTACTTAAGGATGAAGGACCTAGGATCCAGGATACCAGGGTGAGATTCTGATCAACTTTTGTCACAAGATAGAGCTTTGAATTAACTTTCCAATGCCACCGGTTAGAGGTCAATAAGTATCTTGGATCAAATGTTATGCTCGTTTTACAGAAGAGTTGTCAATCTAACTCACGAGAGGAAGCTGTCGAGATTTAGAAGGAGTGTTGATTTACACCACTACCTTTATGTTTCTCGAAACTGATGCGAGAAGACAGGCCCGAAATAATTCAAGACCGACTTAAGACCATAAGTCACCACAAATTACTGAATTTCTCCTGGACGACTTTCTACCTAGTTTTTATAGTTTTCTAAGCCATTGTTGACGGCTACGCTTTCTAGACTTACATTTATTCATTGTATTCTGATACTTATTTTCTTTTTTATCTTTCTGCTTCGTATTTTGGGGACGTACCCTGACTCTAGGCAATAGAAGTTCTATACTAAGTAGCAGTCGAGTGAAGACTATTTGTCTTCTCATTACTTTTTCAGGAAGATGATACTCTTTGTTGAATCGTAGTGACCGAGTCTTTGCCGTATTACCCTGAGGTATTAATCATGTTGTGCAGGAATCCGGAGTTTCCGTTGAGTCTTCTTTTGAATCCGGAGTTTTGAAGGGCTTCGTGTCCTGATCATGGAAGTCTCGTTGCTTTATCCCTGGGAACGAGAGGTTCAAAGTAATTAATACTGTGATCTAAGAGGATTGGCAGATGTTATCCTTGGGAACGCGGAAGTTTTAAGGAATTGAAACTTTGATCCAGGAGGATCTGTAGGTATTTTCCTTGAGAACCTGGAAGTTCTAACGAATGCCGTTGCATGATATGAAGGGTAATTCTTATTGGCTATCTCAAACCCGGAGGCTATATTGCTTCAATGAGGCATCGTATCTATCACCCAGAGGTGGACCACTAAGGATGTTGATTGGATGTGGGCCGTTCAGAATGTCTTGTAGCTTTATACGACTGCTCTCTGGTCGTCAGAACTCTGTGGGACACTTTGTCATGCAATCCCATATATTCTTAGTTGGCCTAAAAACTTTCCATTACAGCATTCCAAAATCTTGGATATATCTTTTTGAAACCCGGAGGTTCTAGGATTTACCATGTTCAAACCTCGAGGTCAGGGATTTTTCCTCTTCAAAACCCAAAATTTTGGAATTAAGCTTATTGAAAACCCGGAGGTTGTGGGATGTTCATAGCTGTTCTGACTACTTTGCCATTTTCCATTGTACCTTCAGCTTATGGAGCATTATTTTTCAAAATAGTGATACTACCACCACGACTGGATGACCCTGGAAGTAAATCCACAACTTCTGGCTGCTATGACTGATGGATGGCTAGTCTTTCCGAATGACTGTATTGAGTCTATGTGTTTATGCAATACACATCGTACTGGTTGCTTCTTTTTTCTTGCACCAGGTCGACACTCTTTGCATGCTCGGTTTGTATCAGGTAGAGCGACTGTACTTCTCGATTCTTGTTATCTTTCTGTATTTCCCGCATTTAATTGGTCACTTGGAGTTGACTCTCGCAGAGAATCCGGACCTCAAGGAAAGTAAGGTATTATTTGCTTTCCTCCTTTCACTAAAACTGACAATGCGAATTATAGCTCCTACAAGTATTACTACCGCTTTGTCCGACCTAGGACATATATCAAAGGAGACCATATTTTACGACGAGCTGTCAAAAAATCAATAGAAAGACCAAAAGCAAACTCCGTATTAATTGGAAAGGGCCATACCAAGTAACTCGATGCATACACCCCGACGTCTGTGAAATGGAAACAGACAAAACACATGTTCAACGACCTTAGAACGCCATCAGTTTATCCAATTATTATTACAACTAAAAAACATGGTTCCATGAACATCATACATCGTATTAAATTGAAATAAGACAAGGCTTGATCCAGTGTTTGGATATGTAGGCAACCCAGTTAGGGTTCAGCTAATAATTAAATAAAATTTCAAATCCGCTTTGTGAGTTCATCAGCTCTCTCAAAATAACGAGTTCATCATCTCCCTCTAATACATAGATTCTCTGGCCAGGTAATTGATTTAAGTTAGTGCATCTCTTATAGGTGCCTTGGTGGAACGATACCCGCATGGAGAAGCAACCAATAAAGTTCCCTCATTACCCCGCGTGAACTTAAGCATGCCTATTTTATAAACACTTGATATACCATGGAATCTAAAAATTTTAGACTATGGTATAAGTCCTTTTTAGAGTTTATTATATGTGTTTGGAGTCTTGTTAAGAGTGTTTTTTTGGTTCGGCTGCATTTTGGAGAACTTTGGAGATCCTTGAGCTATTTGAGGTGCACAACTCATAGATGCATCAGACGTTTACCTATGGATGAAGGGCCTAGGATCCAGGATACCAGGGTGAGATTCTGATCACCTTTTGATACAAGATAGAGATTTGATTTAGCTTTCCAATGCCACCGGTTAGAGGTCAATAAGGATCTTGGATCAAATGTTATGCTCATTTTACTGAAGAGTGGTCCATCTAAATCACGAGAGGAAGCTGTCGAGATTTAGAAGGAGTGTCGATTTACACCACTACCTTTATGTTTCTCGAAACTGATGCGAGAAGAAAGCCCGAATTAATTCAAGACCGACTTAAGCCCATAAGTCACCACAAATTACTGAATTTCTCATGGACGACTTTATACCTAGTTTTTATAGTTTTCTAAGACATTGTTGACCGCTCGCTTTCTACACTTACTTTTATTCATTGTTTTAGGTTTGGAGTGAAGATCAATTCTTCTTCATAGATTGATAGAAACTCCTTTGGCTTTGTCGGATTTGCATTACAATGATTAACAAGATTCGTCTTTTTAACACAACACCTTGGTGGCACGTAACCACATGTTTACTGGATCCGAATGGCACTTTGCCGGATCAATCAAGCGAATTTTCGATTTAATTCAATGAGTACGTTGTTTTTCTTGCTTTATTTCCCCAGTCTTAGATATGGGCTGGTATATGATCTTCTGAACTGCTTCTCCCTGGTGAAGCAGTATTCTGCTACTTGTTTTTTTTTTTTATCTTTCTGCTTCGTATTTTGGGGACGTACCCTGACTCTAGGCAGTAGAAGTTCTATACTAAGTAGCACTCGAGCGAAGACTATTTGTCTTCTCATTTTTTTTTCAGGAAGATGATACTCTTCGCTGAAGCGTAGTGACTGAGTCTTCGCTGTATTACCCTGAGGTATTAAGCATGTCACGTAGGAATCCGTAGCTTCCATTGAGTCTTCTTTTGAATCCAGAGTTTTGAAGGGCTTCGTGATCTGATCCTGGAAGTCTCGTTGCTTTATCCCTGGGAATGAGAGGTTCAAAGTAATTAATACTGTGATCCAAGAGGATTGGCAGATGTTATCCTTGGGTACGCAGAAGTTTTAAGGAATTGAAACTTTGATCAAGGAGGATCTGTAGGCATTTTCCTTGAGAACCCGGAAGTTCTAAGGAATGCCTTTGCATGACATGGAGGTGAATTCTTATTGGCTATCTCAAACCCGGAGGCTGTATTGGCTCAATGTGGCATCGTATCTGTCACCCAGAGGTGGAACACTCAGGATGTTGATTGGATGTGGGCCGTTCAGAATGTCTTGAAGCTCTATACGACCGCTCTCTGGTCGTCAGATATCATTGGGACACTTTGACCCGCAATCCCATATATTCTTAGTTGGCCTCAAAACTTTCCATTACAACATTTTAAAATCTTGGATATATGTTTTTGAAACCCGGAGGTTCTAGGATTTACACTGTTGAAACCTGGAGGTCAGGGATTTTTTCTCTTGAAAACCCGAAAGTTTGGAATTTATCTTATTGAAAACCTGGAGGTTGTGGGATGTTCAGAGTTGTACTGGCTACTTTGCCATTTTCCATTGTACCTTCAGCTTATGGAGCATTATTTTTCAAAATAGTGATACTACCACCACGAGTGGATGACCCTGGAAGTCAATCCATAACTTTCTGGCTGCTATGACTGATGGATGGCTAGTCTTTCGGGATGACTGTATTGAGTCTATGTGTTTACGCAATACACATCGTAATGCTTGCTTCTTTCTTCAGGCACCAGGTCGGCACTCTCTGCGTGCTCGGTTTCTATCATGTAAAGCGAAAGTACTTCTCCATCCTTGGGCTTGGATAGCCGGGCTTGACTCTCGTATGTCTCCGACTCCAAACTGACCAGGAGGCAGAACTTGACCCGGGTCTGGATCTTGAACCCGTTGCTTGGTTAGCATGAGTTTACATGGCTAAGATGATTCTTCGCTGGAATTGGCGTTTTCTTCTACATACTAGGAAATATTAAGTCCATTCATGATGTTGACCATCCATGAATGTTACTTTTCTTATACTCCTTCGATTTCCTCCTTTTCTAGGTAACGTCGAATGACTTGTTCTGGTGTTCTCTGCTCTCGCTTGGGTAAGCCACTCTCAGAGTTTTGTGATGTCATTTGATGACCTGTCTTGGCTATATCCTACTCCTGCTTGGGTGAGCCACTCTAGCATATTTCTGACATCATTTAATAACTCATTCTGGCTATCTCTGCTCCCGCTTGGGTTAACCCCTCTTAGCTCTTTACGTATATCATTTAATTACCCGTTGCTTCGTCATACATTCCCCTTTTATGGTTAATATGATAGGATTTCTTGAGGCGTGTTTTCCCTTAGGTTAACGCCTATCTTATTTTCCCATGATTTTCTTTTGGTTATGTCATCCTTTGAAATTCATGAAGGCACGTGGCTTTGGACCTGCTTCATTGGAAGCTTATATTGTCACGTATCCTTAGTTCCCTTACTCAAAATTCCTGGTTCCTTGAAACTTTTAGAAGCAAGTGTCCTTGGTAACCAATATAGACATGTAGCCTTGATTTCTTTTTTTTTGTGAACATCCAGTTCTTAGAGCCTTTTAGAGTCTTGTAGCCTTCAAAACTTGTAGGGGGGACGTTGTAATACCCCTGATCTGAGATGGCAACTCAACGACTTGTGAATGACCAACGGTTGCCGTAAGAAGTTAATGGAAGATTTTATTAGACGTTTTATCAAAAAAAAATTGAAGAGTGGTCGACCTGAAAACATAAGTGGTTGTTGAAGATTCTGAAGATTGTCGATGAAGGGTATCGGTAACGGTCGAAGACGAAAAAGCCTATTATGAATACAGGAGTTTGAGGATTAACCTAGGAACCTTTACTAAGGTATATGGAGACATTATAAGGAGGCAAAACTAAGATGGTCCGGAGGAACATAGTTTTGGTCGAAAAGGTCGATATGGTCAAAATTGGCTAATTGGGTGAAACGAAAGCCAAATGAAGATGTGCAAGTTTTTGTTATGGATTCAAAAGAGTGTTTTATACAAGATATGGACTCAAGTGATGGTCAAATTTTATAAAGAAAAGTCAATAGGAGTCAAGAAAAGTCAACAGCCCAGATTGTGCCACATGGCACCTCTGGATCCAAAGGTTGAGATATTGCCACATGGAGGAATCAATTTAATTCAACACCGGGAAGGATGTTGATTAAATCAAGGGATTTAATGGTGAAGAAATGAAGGACAAAAGATGCAAGGAATGGTTGGAGACATCAAGATTCTTTTTGTCCTTAAAATTGGAACATTTAACCATGGAGGAAAAATGAGTGAAGAAGAATTTTCAGGATGGAACACACGACATTTATGTTGTTTTAGGACACATAAAGTACTGAATCAGGATGGAGCTTTAATAGGAAGGGTAAAGTGAATTGGGTATTCATTTACCTTAAAGGCCTGGAATTGCCTTTGTGGCAAATGAGGAAAACGTGATTGAAACATGTCAGGCACGATGAAGAGCATGCATAGGAGCAAAACACACATATTATAGTCTACAATGAGCTATGGGAGCAATGCTAGGGAGTAGGTTTACCACTTGTTATGCAAAAAGTGAATTTTTCCTAAAAGTGGCTTATGTGGAAAACTGACTTGGAGAGTAAGTTTGGGGATGATATTTGGTGCAGTAAACCTGGAGAGAAATTTGAGTTTTCTTTTAGAATATGGGACGGAAGTGAGTGGTTTATCAGCACTTTCCACTCTTGCATGCAAAAAAAGCATAATTTGGTGACACTTAGATGGACACTTGTCAAGGGTATCTCATGCATTCAATGGCTATATATACACCCCTTAGGATGATTCTTTGAGAGTTTATCAATCCAGAGCTTCCTATCTCAAGTCGTTCTTGTAGCTCTTTCTTGTAAGAGAAAGTTGCCAAAAACCCAAAATATTTTCTAAGTGTGTGAGGTGAGTGTTAGAAGGCTTGTGATGGCTGATCCTTAGACAAGGATCCGTGGTGTTGGTCTAGAAATGGTGGTAAGGTTTTCATTTCTCGTTTTAAAGTGTTTTAATCCCTTGAGTCTTTAACTTTCCTAAACCGGTTTTTGGTAAAAACAAGGTTAAAGCGGGTAGGAGACTGTTCTGGCTGTGAGTGTGGTCTTTCTTCTTTATTTGAAGACCTAGGTGGGTTCCGGAGATGTTGATTGTGTGTACTAACCGTGTGTGGTTGAAGGGAAGAGCTTAGACCAGACGGGTCTTTAAGCTAAACCGTTTCTTGGTTTGTGTGTGAACCACATGGGTGTGTTGTAGACCCCATGCGGTGTGTGTTCTGTGAATATGAACTTGTAATTGTGTTTTAAGAATTATAGCATGCTTGGTTAGTCGTGGTGATGTTATTGCGTGCTTGTCTAGATAGTAGTTTAATCGCATGATTTGTGTAGAAATTGTTTAGCATGGCGTATCTAGACATTGTTATTGAGTAGCATGCTTTGTGTTGATGAATTTTAGCATTTATATATATATATGTTAATTTAAATCGCATGTTGGTTTAATTGTTTCTCTCACATGTCGTTTAGGGTGTTAGTTATGCATGTGTGATTGCATAAGTATTGAGTTGTTATTGCATGTGTGACTGCATTAGTGATAGTTTTGCATGAGTTTCATATAGATGAGTCGTCTAGTCTAGCTTAACCATGTAGGTGGCTATGACTAGTGTGTGTGTAGTGGTTGCATGTCGGGTCTAACGGAACCATGTAGGTGAGCTATGACTAGTGTGTCGTGTCGCCTATTTGCGGAGTATAGAGCTTGTGTTTAGTTGTTTATTCCAGTTAGAATAGGACATGCAACCCGTCACTAATCCTTCAGGTGTTTCATGTGATGGATGATTAGTCGACTTTCAGATGTTGAAACCCCGGTGGTATATCGTGAGGAAGGCGACTCTCGGGTGGTATGTGATTGTGAATGGTCTAGCGTTATCCCGCAACAGAGCGTTATGACTTTTTATGATGGTCTAGTGTCATCTCGTAATGGAGCGTTATGACTTGATGTGATGGTCTAGTATGATCCCGTAAAGGAGCACTACGACTTGTGTAACGGCTTAACCTCACTCATCCGCTTGTCAAGTGAAGTGGGCCGTGCCCATGGACAAGCGCTACATGATGATGTAGCCTGGACTTGGAGTATGGCCATTTCCTGTAGATGATGTTTTCTGACTATGTGACTTGTGTGTTTGTAGCCAGGAGTGTTCAGTTGATGAGGTGGATAGGCATCTGGTGTGTTGTGAGGGATCCCAAGGATGTTGTCGCCAGTTGCTCCATCCGCGTGTTATGTTTTGTGTTTGAGTCGAGCTAGGATTGAGTCTAGATGTGGTGTTGAGTTTGACAAGGCATACGGATGTCTTGTTCTTACGCGTCGAGTAGAGAGTCTCCACGTAGTGTAGCATCAAGCATTATTATTGTTATTGTTATTTCCACATTGCATATTTGAGTTGCATGTTTCAGGTTGCTTGCTCGTATGTTTGGGGTTTTTGGGATTAGGGATTTGTTGTTGTTGGAGGGGCCCGGTTCCCACTGAGTAACACTAGGTTGCTCATTCCTCATTATTTTATCTTTTTGCAGTTAACCATAGAGGATTTGGACATTAGAGGGCTGTGGAGGATGTGGCCTGTTGACGTGGGTGTGTTTATTGTTCTAGCAGGGTATAAATATCCTAAACAATTAACTATCAAATTAACCCTTAATCATAACACACAAAACAATATTCTTTCCAAGATAGATCATGTGTAGTAGTTAGGGATCGAATCCACAGAGAACAATGGCACACAATAGATTTCTTATTTCTAAAGGTTAAGCTAGGTGAT
This sequence comes from Moricandia moricandioides, assembly GCA_905132885.1. Classification (NCBI taxonomy): domain Eukaryota; kingdom Viridiplantae; phylum Streptophyta; class Magnoliopsida; order Brassicales; family Brassicaceae; genus Moricandia; species Moricandia moricandioides. Next base: position 174,687 of record CAJHQQ010000359.1, read on the forward strand.
TATATATATTGGTAACAAGTAATCAGTCTAAGGAAATATTCTTTATTGGCAGGTGTAGATGCAATATGGAAATATGCTAAAAATGTAAATATTGAAATATGCTAATAAACTAACTAGATGTAAATGTAGATATGCTAGATCTAGGGTTTCAAGCTCTATGAATTATAGGGAATAAGTAACATGTGTATGTAAATATTCTAGAATTCAAATATTAAGTATTCTGAACCTTTTAACTCCAACTCTCGTATGCGAGCAAAAAAAAAGACCATCGATCGACGGCGAATGCTTAGTATCGATCGATGGTGAAATCAAAATGAAATTTGAATGAGATTTGATATGTCCACCAAGCTAATTAGATCAGCTCTCGAATGTGCCTAGCAACCTATCTCAATGGACTCTATTCTCCTGCATGTCATACACAAAGTATAAATATAAAACCCTAAAATCTAGGTCAAAAATCGTTCAGGGGTAAACTTGTAATCTTTTGTCTTGTCTCTAATTTGGGCTTGAAATCAGCTGTTTGCGAATTGGTCATCGATCAATGGCAAGTGGTCAGCATCGATTGATCTTGTTCATGTAACATCGGTCGATCAATCGATGTCAAGGTAGTGTTGTCGATCAACGGTTGTCTTGTATTTAGACTCTCTCAATGATCAGCTAAGGATTATTCTCCTCTAAATGCTCTAAAAGCTACAGGTATCTCCATATATCTCCAAAACGTACCTTGACCTGTAAAGACCTTAAAATATAGCCTAGACACGCATAATATACCCTAAATAGAACCTATAACATGGCCTAAAACTGGTAATAAATAGGTTATATCAATTCCCCCTAGACTTAACCTTTTTCTTGTCCTCAAGCAAACAAGCCTGCGAAAGAGGTTTTAAAAAGAGAAGACTCACATAATATCTAAGTATAATTGTCGTCTTACTTTATTGCAGCCACATCCTATCAAGTTAATCATAGAGAACTTTATATACCATATCCTAGTATAGCAACCAAATCCATTCTACCAAAACCTTATTGAATACTAGTCTGACTCGCCCCTCTACTGATTTCATTTCTTTGCATAAAATAAAAGTGTAGGCTTTAAATTGGGAGTATCGATCAAAGGATATATAGACCCTTACCTCTGCAAGTATCTGAACACACATGTAGTCTGTGATTTCTTTCGTCTCTCTCTTCTCACTTCTTCTCAGTCAATGTCTCCCTTCTTTTGAGAGTATCATTTTATTTTTTAATTGACTGAGATGTTTGGATAGGCTTCCACGAATCAAGCCCTAACGATTTTCGCCACCAGATCTTGTTCACTTCGTTTTGACCTTTTTGAAGTAAAGGGGTTAGATGTACAGAACTCGTGGACTCCTGGAATGGTGGTATCAATCAATGCCTTCTTTTTGCTGTCGATCGATGTTTGATATTGGATAGGCTCGTGCTTCTGCCCCTTGTCGTCGATCAATGTCGGTACCTGAGTGTCGATCGATAGTTGTTTCTGTCTTCCAAAAAAACTTTCTGATCCATTAGCCATAACAAAGGCATCTGGCACATCTTCCTTAGGTAGATTGAGAATTCTCCCGTAAAGACCTCGTGCACGTCCTTCAGTATCTCTTAAAATTCCAAACTCGTGTTGTCTGAGATAACCGTCTTCTGTATCTTTTTCTCCAAGTAATTGTGCTTGTTTTCGTTTGATGTCGTTTGATGGCCAAGATAGGCCGATGATTGATGCTTGATTGCTCACTCTCGCGTTCATTACCCAGCCAGCTTCTTCTGGTGCCAGGCTGCGAGATTCAATAAGTTCTTCCTCTCTGTAAGCTGCATCGTGTTCTTCGTAATCTCTCATGAATCCTTGGTATGCTGGATTGCTGTCGATCGATGCCATACAAGGACCGTCGATCGATGCTCCATTTTCCATTGCAAGTATATCTGCCACATTTTCCTTCGTGACGTGTAGAATTATGCCATCCATAGCTCGTGCATCACCATATGGATCTCGCAAAATACCGAAATCATATGGTTGTAAATAACCATATTCCCTTTCGCGTTCTGCATTTGAATCTCGTTCGGTTTCTGCTTCATTCTCATTATCGATCGACGGTATATGGTGGCCATCAATCGATGTTGATTTCCCAGGTTGATGGGAAACATGAAAAACTCCAGCCTCTTCCATAGACCCTCGGTATTCAATTATTTCTTCATCTTGGTAGTCTTCGTCGTACTCGCGGTAGGCTGTGTTGTTACCAAAATCACCATGGTAGGTGTTGATTTGTTCGGATGTTTGAGTGCCGATCGTGCGGTAGGGTGGGTGTCGATAGATTGTGGAACTACAAGGCTGTCTATCGATGTGTTGGGCTGGGTGTTGATCTATGTGTTGGGCTAGGTGTCGATCGATGATCCTTCTTCCGATTACTCACTGAACTCGTAAACGCAGAAGCATGTGGCCAAAGGCTATGAATCATTGCAAAATTTCGTGAGGGTATGCCTATTCTTATAAATTTTGTAACACACATTATGATCAATCAAGGAAAGGCATAACCTATTTGTCCTCATTTCGTAGATAGCTCCTACGGTGACCATGAAAGCTCTTCCAAGTAACAAAGAAGAGTTCCAATTGATCTGTATGTCCATCACATGGAAGTCTATCGGGACTAAGGCGTCCTGAATTTGCAGTAGGACATCTCTGCAAATTCCCCCTGAATCTACCCTAGAGCAATCCACAAAAAATGAAAGAGTCATTAGTAGGCTCCACTCTCAGGTTCAACTTCTCTTCCATAGCTCTAGGTATCTGCTCACTGATGATCCAATGTCACAAAGGGCGATGGGAGACTTTTAACTATTGACCAGACATGGCACCACAAACTTTCCAGGATCACTTTTTTTCTTCAGAATGATTCTTGGCTTTTTGCTAGGATGACTCTCGGTAGCCTTATTAACCATCATAGGCTCTGATGCATCCATCTTCCACTCTAGAGTTGTCTTTTTTCGTGATCTTTGGTTGATGAAAGAGTTTTGTTACTGGGTACCATCGATCGATTGTACGATCTCTGCGTCGAACGACGCGCGAAGATTCTCTTGATTCTAGCAAGTCAACAGGAACCATCGATCGATGCTCAGTGTCTTGTGTCGATCGATTCCTGTGTGGGCTTCCTAATGAACTCGATTTTCCTATACAGAACTCTTTCACTTGAGGCCTTTCTCTCTTGACTTCTACCCAGAAATCATCATTAATCACAGCATTGACGTGATGTTGACGTCCAGATTCTTCCTTCTCTCTAACCATAACCTCGTATTTGTTAAGAGCTTCACTCGCCTGAGTCACTTGACTTTCCAGCATCCCCACATGGGTGTCGAGATCTTCGATTTTCGTGTTTAGGTGGAGATACAAGAAATCTAACTTCTCATTGAAGTCCACAGTCATCCTCTACTGTCCCTCCAGTACTTTTTCAAACATAAAATTCGGTCCATTGTCTTTTGATTGGTCTCAAAATCTCCATGTCGTTAGCAGCTTTGTCTTATTTTCAGGTTGAGCTATTGCAGCGTCTGCTTCTGCTCCTGTATCAGGGATTACAGCCCCCTGATCGTCTATCTTTTGACCTGCTGCATTACGCAGATGATCGTTGAGGTCATGCAAGTCTCCATTCTCATTCTGAACCACAACTATTGGCGCAACCATATGAACTCGTCTGCTGTCGTCGATCGATACGGGTGAGAGGCTGTTGATCGATGCGTTTGAGATGCTGTCGATCGATTCCAAGTGATCAATGTCAGTCGATGCTAGATTTCTGATGCCGGTCGATGCTATCCGTAAAGAAGTGTCAGTCGACGCTGAATGTATGTCGTCAATCGATGCTTCTCGTCTTACTTTGTGGATCGTACGTTCGAGTTTTTGTGAGTCTAAGAATAGTAGTTCTTGTCCTTTATCGCTTATGGTACTCTTTTGCATGCACCTGAATGACAAAAGAAAAGAATCAGTAACTTTAAAAGTAAAACAAACCTAGACTAATCCCTAGAAATTAAATCTAATGTTGATCAATGTTCCCCGGCAACGGTGCCAAATTTGACATGGGTGTGTTTATTGTTCTAGCAGGGTATAAATATCCTAAACAATTAACTATCAAAAACCCTTAATTCTAACATACAAAATAATATTCTTGCCAAGAGAGATCAGGTGTAGTACTTAGGGATCGAATCCATAGAGAACTATGGGACATAATAGATTTCTTATTCCTAAAGGTTAAGCTAGGTGATTATATATATTAATAACAAGTAATCAGTCTAAGGAAATATTCCTTATTGGAGAGTGTAAATGCAATATGGAAATATGCTAATAATGCAATTATGGAATTATGCTAATAATGTGAATGTAGAAATATGCTACTAAACTAACTAGATGTAAATGTAAATATGCTAGATCCAGGGTTTTAAGCTCAATGAATTATAGGGATAAGATGCACGGATACGTAAATATTCTAGAACTCAAATATTAATTATTCTGCCTCTTTTAAATCCAACTCTCGTATGAGAGAAAAAGGAAAGACCATCGACCGACGGCTAAGGCCTGGCGTCGATCGACAGTGAAATCAGAAGGAAGTGTGAATGAGATTTGATATGTTCACCAAGATAATTAGACCAGCTCTTGCATGCGACTAACAACCTAGTTCAATGGACTCTATTCTGGCATAGAACCTACTCTCGTAGTCGTCCATGTCCTACTTTTGAAATCCTAGTTAGCTACTCTATAATGCAAGCATCAAGCACAACTCTATTGATGGATATTAACTTAACCTAAGAATCCTACTTTTGGGCTAATCCATGATTGCTATCATTCAACCCTAAATCTAGTTGATAACTACTGAGACATAATTAAAGTAAGAATAATAATGTGAATATAATGCAAAGATAAAATATTGGGGTTCCAATACAAATCTCCCTAAGGATTTATGAATCTTCTCCCTTAATAGAATACTAAAAACCCTTGAACCTTGCACTGTATGTGTGTCGTACATGCGCCGTACGTCGTCTCTCTCTCTCCATCATAAATTAAGTATAAATATAAAACCCTAAAATCTAGGTCAAAACTCATCCAGGGGTAAACTTGTAATCTTGTGTCTTGTATCTAACTTGGGCTTGAAATCAGTTGTCTGCGAATTGGTCATAGATCGATGCTGATCGATCGATGGCAAGTGGTCAGCATCGATCGATCTAGGTCATGTAACATCGGTCGATGTCAAGGTAGTGCCATCGATCGATGGATGTCTTTTCGACTCTCTCAATGATCAGTTATGGATTATTCTCCTCTAAATGCTCCAAAAGCTCCAAGTATCTCCATATATCTCCAAAACGTACCTGGACCTGTAAAGACCTTGAAACATAGCATAGACACACATAATAGACCCAAAATAGAGCCTATTACATGGCCTAAAACCGGTAATAAATAGACTATATCACTTGTGTAAATTTGTGGTGTTGTTTGCTAGAGATAAGAAGACCGGTGTTTTTAGTTGTTTTCATTGTTGTTTTATGGGTACCCTTTTGACTCTGAACTATGATTTTTTGTTGACGGACATCGTTTAGTGCTGATAATTAAGCCTTGTCAAAACTTAACACAACTCTCGACCAAAGAACGGGTTGGCAAGCCTTAGGCCAAGGTCGAGAGGGACGGTATCGCGGTCGGACCGGTAGGAGCCTTGGGTTCATCCCCCGGAATTGGCTGGATCGCCTGTGGTGCTCATCAAATTTTGGCGCTTCCGGATCGGTTATGGGTTTGTCCGGCCTAGGATGGTTCGAGGGTGTTAAAGACGTGGCCTTTGCTTCTACGGGAAGTTGTAGAGGTATGCAGTCTTGCTTTCGTTAGATGTATTTCATGGTACCTTGCCACGAAAAGCAGTCGTAAGATGGCCAGATCCTTCTTCTTGGCAAGGTTAGTAGTCGCAGTGTTTCTGGAGTGTTATTCCCTGTAATGTGAGAGGCCATAAACTCGCATTTAGTTTTGCTCTTCGTTGTAATCCTGGCTTCTTTCTGCATTGGAATGGATGTAGTCTCTTTTATTTTGAAGGGATAGCCGGAGCTGGCCTTGTTTTCCTTCTGCAAGGTTAGAGTTTTTTCTATTACGAAGACTCATAGCAGGAACATGTATTCTCCTAGCTTGTTTTGCTTTCAGTTGAGTGAGGGAACCGATGGCCATCACGTCTTGAAGTAGAGTTAAGATTTTCTTCGGCTCCTTTGGTGGGAAAATATGTTTGTGGCACAAGGCAAAGCAGTAGTTGAGACTCACCTGGTTATAGGGAAGGGTTCCTTATGTGCTTGGTTGGTTCTTGGCTTTTCCTGAGAATTCCATTAAAGAATTTCTTCAAAAGTTTATTAATGCCCGTGTACTTCTTTATTCTATGACTACGGTCATTGCTCCTTTTGCGGGACAATTACTATGGAATTCACTAAGTACTTCAAAGACGTTTTCTTCACCTAACTATTTAGCTGGTCTAGTATTGAACTACTACCTAAAGGCTAAAAACCAAAGAGTACAGTTACCTCTTAGTGCTGGTCTGGTATGCCCGCAATATTCCCAGGAATATTTGTTCTGACTCCTCCTGCTTTTGGAATTCGTCGAAGACGTAAATCAGTAAGAAAGGTGTTGTGTCCTACTTGAGGACCTTACATCTTTCTCATATGGGGCGGAGTTGTGAACATGACGCATTGGTGGCATCTATGGCCCGCTAGATTGTTAATAGTGGATTACCCGCTAATATTGATGCTGGTAATGGCTTATCCATATAAAGAACATTGAATCCAAAGGTTGTAGAGGCCTAATCTGTAGTTTAGAACCGGAACCAGCAAGAACCAAAATCTAGAGGAGGTCTCATTTGTGGTTGAGACCAGGAACAAGCAGGAGCCAAAGATTGTAGAGGTGTGATTCCTGGTTGAGACTCATAACATGTAAGACCCGATCCAGGGTTCCTTTACCCAAAAAGATCCACAGCCTTACTTATTAATTTCAGTCGACCATTGTCCATTTTAAGTCCAATGTTTTCTAAGTCATTTTCGAATACATTAGGTTCTTATACCAATATAATCAAAATATCAACAGTGATAATAAGACTAAGGTAAATTGGCATTTATAAATCATAGAAATGAGATTTTATCCAAAGGTTCAAGTTGCATTATAGGCTATTAAAAGTTCATCCCCTAACCAATCTACTCACACCACACATATTCACACGGCTTGTGTAGTAACCTTACCGAAGGGGTAAAATGGTTGAATTTTGGTCATATAAAACTTAACATGGTTTAGATAAAATGTAAGATTGGTCGAGCATCAACTTGGTGGTTGAATCGCAGGCGATAAGGATCGATCGAGAAGTATCAAAGAACGAGGTGGTCAAATAATTGATCGTGAGTGAAGCATGAGTCGAATAAGCTGCTCGGACGTTTTGGAAGCATCACGTTTTTGGAAGCCCAACATTTTAGAAGCACGACGTTTCTTAAGCACAAAGTTTTCAGAAAAACTTCGTATCAGTAAAATATTATTTCAGAGACAAAATAAGTCGGAAGAAGGATGGGAAGAAAGCACAACGGGATTGAAGCAATACGGGATCAAAGCACGATGGAAAAATCCGAGGTTGGGCGAAAACCCTAATTTCGGTATTATGGAATTCCTCGGGGGAAGCCGGAGGCTATGGAAATATTTTATGTCAAGTCAGATTTCAGTTGGGGATTTATTAAAAATATTCAGAGAATCAGAACGGGAGCAGAAAAATATTAGGGATTGATCGCAGGTCGAAAATATGCCGGAAGGGTCGAAATCGGGTGAATGGACCGAGAAGCTCGAGGTCTCTCAATGCATGTGATCAGGATGTGGTGTCAAATGCCTGGAAATCTCTCTGTCTACACAATCACAAGGTGTCGCCGTGCATGGAAGCAGGACATGCAGCTTGACATGTCGGAGCACGAGGTGTCGTCTTGCATGAAACCGTAGCATGTTGATCGACATGTGGGCGCTGTGGTTTTCCCTTGCATGCAGTCAGGAAGTGCATAAGAAATCTGGATGAAGTTGTGTAACTTTTCATGCCATCCTGGTCATGAATCCAGCCATGTGGAGCACGAGGTATCGCCGTGCATGCGTCCAAAGCCATGCGAAGCGACACACGGGGTGCCACCAACCTGAATCTGATTGGTTGCTGCTTCCTATAAATACCCCACGACTCCAGCTCATTTCAACACATCCAGAAATGTCCAAAGCAAGTTAAAAACGTGAGAGAAAAGTAGAAAAAGAAAGCAAGAATTTCCGAGCTTTTCCGAGAGTTTTAGAGAGTTTTCGAGGTCAGTTTCACTACCGATTTTGAGTCAGCGCCAAGAAAAGGCTCTGTTCGATTTGATTTCAGTCAATACCAGTACAAGGAGAGGTTCTTTCCAACTCAAGATCAGTCCAGTCCATTCAAGATGTTAAGGTTGGGTTTGGCCAAGTCCACTCCGATCAACCAGCTGCTTTTCGGCATAGAACACAGTGATTTGGTTTGTTTGAATTCCACTTCGAATTTAGGATAGTTTTATGGTTATGCTTGAGCTCCACTGGGAACTTAGAATAGATCGATTTTCATATAGAGTAGAATTCTCACGTTATTGCATGATAGAGTCCTTAGGGTTATTTATTAAAACGGACTCAGTTTAGCATGGGATAAGCAGAGATGAAATGGAATTAAGACTGAGTTAATAACCTGATTAGGACTAGGTCTAGGATGCATCATATTTGCTATTCTTGCGTGTTGATATGGCTGAGTGTAAGTTCCCGTTATCTTTAAAGATAGTTTCGTAGGAGGAGGACGAACTATCTGGGTAACGGTTTGATTGAGTTGATTGCATGTTAGATTAGTTAAATGCTTGCTTGTTTTATTAATCTTGTTGATTGAGGTTAACCAGCTCTTGGTAAGGGAGTGACTAACTGGTTGATGTATTAAATTATGATATTTTTGTTTAGTTTATTATATGTTAGTACTAAGGGTCTTAGGCCATATAGGCCGGACTACTGGTACTATTGGTTAGTGTTGTCAAGTCGAGTCTAGTTAGGTTCTGGATTAAGGTTCAGTATAGTGTGTGTTGCCAACAACATGGGCGTAACCCGCCCATGCTAGGCTTGTTTAGGGGTTGATTAGTGTTTCCTCGCCCTTGTATTCAGCGGGTTTAAGGAAACCCCTTATTCGCTGGATCAGGAAGACTCAGAGACACGGGGTCATGGCCTACGGCTGAGTGTTACACGACGGTGTAACGTCCGGCAGTGACCAGAGTGATTGTGGGCTGTCGTGCGGTGACCCGGATGACTGTGGGCCACGGTCGGTTGAAAGTTCCTTCTTCTAGCCTTTGTGGTAGGGAGATAGGTATTGCCGATGTAGAGTAGGAACACGAAGTCACCAGGGCCCAGGTTAGAGTGTCGAGTTAGAGTATTGTGTCTAGTATAGGGTTATGGAACCCTAGGCTAAGTGTAACACTGAAATACGGTGATACGAGTTATAGTATAGTTGTGGTTAGTTACTATCTTATTATTGTTGTTGAATATTGTTGATTGATTTTCTTGCAGGTTTCTAACATTGAGTTCTAATTCCGGGTTAGGTACCAGATTAGGATTGGTGTCTCTATGGTTAGTGTAGACCCGATGTTAGCTATTATATTGTTTGAGAAATTGCTTATGAAGGGTGGTGGATGTTGAAAGCTATGCGGTATCATTGATTGGCCGATCATGTTCTTGTCTGATTGTTGGTCGACCGGTTAACGATACTTGTATAGTCTAAGTGTCTAACACTACATGAGTACTGAACTCAGGCATATATAAGGTTAACTAGGGATTGATAAGGCTAGATTTATTGTTATTTTGGGTTGTCTGGGTTAGTTTATAGGTTGCGCGTAGAGGCTGCCAGCTCACTAGGTAACATTAGGTTACTCACCCAACTCCATGGTCCTTTTTTCAGGTAGCTTTAGTAAGGATGATCGGATACCTTGGTGTTGGATGTTAGGACCGCTCGTGTAGATTTTCATGCTTTTGTAAATGGTATTTTGATTTTCGTTGTATTGACTCGATTTTGAATTAGGCCGGGCCCAGTCCTAAATTATTCAATGTATGAATATTTCTTTGAATCAATAAAGTATTTCTTTTATATGTGCATCATGAGTACTCTGATATTTGACTTGTCCGGTCTAACACAACATTAGGTCTCGGTACGGGTTGAAAAGCCATAGGCCTTGATCTAACGGAAACACTAACTCTTGGTAAGGGTTGTAAAGCCTTAAGCCATGATTTAGTGGGACGAGTTAGTGGATGAACTGGTCTAGGTCGCGGATTAAGTTATATGATTCTGACCAGATTGTCCCTAGCCCGTCACGTAGCGCTTCCGGACCATGATGTTGGGTTTGACGGTCAGTCATGTTCTTGTTTGATTGTTGTCTGGCTGGTTGGCTCATCTCTAACCTTGGGTGTTGGTTGGTCTATTGGTAATGTTCTTGTTTGATTGTTGGCCGGTGGGTCAACCATATGTCTAGGACGGTTGGGTGTGTTACAGAGGTGGTATCAGAACATGGTTTGTTCCATGCTTCTGGAACTCATGATTTAACCGGTTTTCAAATATTTTATCGAGTCAAAAAGAGTCACAAAATGCATTAGGGAAACTGGTCACGTCCAGCGATAGGATTTATTGGTTTAGGAACTAGGATTGAGATAGTGGAATCTAGAATTGCTAGGTTGTTTGGATAGAATTGTTAGGTTGCTGGTTAGCATTGTGAGGTTGATTGGTTAGCATTGTGTTTAGGTTTTTGATTAGTATTTATTGGGGTAGTTGTTGACTAACTTGCGTCTAAAGTGTTCTGTAAAGTTTCAGCTAGTAAGTGTGTTCGTTGATCGGAACTTTAAGGATGGAAACCTTAAAGTAGAGGGAGTTTGAAGCCTAAAACCCAAACCCAAAGCGAGAGAGGAGAGAGGTTCATAGGACATGGACTGTGGTATGGACTGGACAGATGGAAATCAACAAGACATCACTGGAAATATTTTCATCAAAATATTTGGAGTAAGAGAGATGGAGAAGGATTTGAGGAATCTGGACAAGGATGATATCTATCAAATGGACAAGATAGTATTTTGGGAAATGAGGGTGTCATGGCAGAGTAATTGCAAAAAGACGACACAGTGACCATTCAAGTGAAGACATATAAAGGTGATTCTGGCAACCTGGAGGAACAAACTCAAGGGACAGTGGCAGGCAAAGTAAAGGGTTACGAAGATGAGTCGAGAATGAGTGAAGCATGAGAAATCACGAAGTAAAGAAAGGAAAGGATTCAAGACCAAGGAGAATGCTTTGAGATGTATCAAGGTAGAATGAGTTCAGAATCATAAGTCTGGAAGGTGATCCAAAGAAATCAATAGAAGACATCAAAGGCGAGCCGACGAAGAAACACATCAAATGACCAAGACCGCAAGACGAGGTAATCTAAGGAAGAAATTGTCACCAAGGAGGAGCATATAGTGAAGATGAGCAAGTGGACATCTCAGAATTCAAGGATGAATTCTATTACGGAGGGGAGAATGTCCTAACCCTACCGAAGGGGTAAAATGGTCGACATCGAAAAAGTCAGAATTTGGAGTCAAGATTTTCGGGATCAAAGTATGATGAGGAATTTTGAGTTTTGGTCATATAAAACTTAACATGGTTTGGATAAAATGGAAGATTGGTCGAGCATCTACTTGGTGGTCGTATCGCGGGCGATAAGGATCGATCGAGAAGTTTTGAAGAACGAGGTGGTCAAAGAATTGATCGTGAGTGAAGCATGAGTCGAATAAGCTGCTCGACCATGGTTAGGCAATGTCTTAGATTGAATCAGAGGGACGTTTTGGAAGCATCACGTATTTGGAAGCACGACGTTTCTTAAGCATGAAGTTTTCAGAAAAACTTCGTATCAGTAAAATATTAGTTTGGAGACAATATAAGTCGGAAGCATGATGGGAATTAAGCAGGACGGGAAGTAATCACGACGGGGTCAAAGCACGACGGGAAAACCCGAAGTTGGGCGAAAATCATAATTTTGGTATTATGGAATTTCTCGGGGGAAGTCGGAGGCTCGGGAAATATTTTATGTCAAGTCAGCTTTCAGTTGGGGATTTATTAAATATATTCAGGGCATCAGAATGGGAGCGAAAAAATATTCGGAATTGATTGCAGGTCGAAAATATGCCGGAAGGGTCGAAATCAGGCGAATGGACCGAGAAGCTCGAGGTGTCTCAATTCATGTGATCAGAACTTGGTGTCAACTTCCTGGCAATATCTCTGTCTACACAAGCACGAGGTTTCACCGTGCAAGGAAGCAAGACATGCAGCTTCACATGTCGGAGCATGAGGTGTCGTCGTGCATGCAACTGAAGCATGTTGATCGAAATGTGGGCACTGTGGTGTTGCCTTGCATGCATCCAGGACGTGCATAAGACATATGGAGGAAATGGTGTCACCTTGAATGCCATCCTTGTCATGCATCCAGTCATGTGTAGCACGAGGTGCCGCCGTGCATGAGTCCGGAGCCATGCGAAGCGACACACCAGCTGCCACCAACCTGAATCTGATTGGTTGCTGCTTCCTATAAATAAGCCACGACCCCAGATCATTTCAACACATCCAGACATGTCCAAAGACAGTTAAAAACATGAGAGAAAAGTAGAAAAAGAAAGCAAAAGTTTTCGTGCTTTTTCGAGAGTTTTTGAGAATTTTCGAGGTCAATTTCTATACCGATTTTGAGTCAGCGCCTAGAGAGGGTTATGTTCAAGTTGATTTCAGTCAAGACAAGTTCAAGGGAAGGTTCTGTCCAAGTCAATATCAGTTCAGTCCAGTCCATTCAAGATGTCAAGGTTGGGTTTGGCCAAGTCCTTTCCGATCAACCAGCTTCTTATCGACATAGAACACTTTGAGTTGATTTGTTTGAATTCCACTTGGAATTTAGATAGTTTTATGGTTATGCTTGAGCTCCACTGGCAACTTATGATAGATCGAGTTGAATATAGAGTAATATTCTCACGTTATTAGCACGGGCTAAGCTCAGATGAAATGGAATTAAGTCTTAGTTAATAACCTGATTAGGACTAGGGCTAGGATGCATCATATTTGCTATTCTTGCGTGTTGATATGGCTGTGTGTAGGTTCCCATTATATTTATAGATAGTTTTGTAGGAGGAGGCCGAACTATTTGGATAGCGGTTTGATTGAGTTGATTGCATGTTAGATTAATTAAATGCTTGCTTGTTTAATTAATCTTGTTGATTGAGGTTAACCAGCTCTTGGTAAGGGAGTGAAGGGAGTGACTAACTGGTTGATGTATTTCATTATGATATTGTTGTTTAGTTTATATTATGTTAGTACTAAGGGTCTTCGGCCATTGTATTATTGGTTAGTGTTGTCAAGTCGAGTCTAGTTAAGATCTGGAATATTAACCTTAGGTTAGGTTCTGGATTAAGGTTGTGTAGAGTTTGTGTTGCCGACAGCATGGGTGTAACCCGTCCATGCTAGGCTTGTTTAGGGGTTGATTAGTGTTTCCTCACCCTCGTATTCAGCAGGCTTAAGAAAACCCCTTAGTCGCTGGATCGTGTAGACTCAGAGAGATGGGGTCACGGCCTACGGCTTAGTGTTACACGACGGTGTAACGTCCGGCAGTGACCCGAATGACTGTGGGCTATCACGCGGTGACCCGAATGACTCTGGGTCGCAGTCAGTTGAAAGTTCCTTTTTCTAGCCTTTGTGGTAGGGAGATAGGTATTGCCGATGTAGAGGAGGAACACGAAGTCACAAGGGCCCAGGTTAGAGTGTCGAGTTAGAGTGTTCTGTCTATAATAGGGTTATGAAACCCTAGGCTAAGTGTAACACTGAAATTCGGTAATACGAGTTATAGTAAAGTCGTGGTTAGTTAGTATCTTATTATTGTTGTTGAATATTGTTGATTGATTGTCTTTCAGGTTTCTAACATTGAGTTTTAATTCCAGGTTAGGTACCGGATTAGGCCTTGTGTCTCTTTGTTTAGTGTAGACCCGATTTTGGTTGTTATATTGTTTGAGTGATTGCTTATGAAGGGTAGTGGATGTTGAAAGCTATTTTGGTATCATTCATTGGCCGATCATGTTCGTGTCAGATTGTTGGTCGACCGGTTAATGATACTTGTATAGTCTAAGTGTCTAACACTACATGAGTACTGAACTCAGGCATATATATGGTTAACTAAGGATTGATTGTGTAGCCTTAGCTTTGTTTGAATGCTAGGGCTAGATTGATTGTTATTTTGGGTTGTATGGGTTAGTTTATTGGTTGCGGGTAGAGGCCGCCAGCTCACTGAGTAACATTAGGTTACTCACCCAACTCCGTCGTCCTTTTTGCAGGTAGCTTTAGTAAGGATGATCGGATAGCTTGGTGTTGGACGTTAGGACAGCCGGTGTAGATTTTCATGCTTTTGTAAACGGTATTTTTATTTTCGTTGTGTTGACTCGATTTGGCATTAGGCCGGACCCAGTCTTGATTATTCAATGTATAAATATTTCTTTGAATCAATAAAGTATTTCTCTTATATGTGCATCATGAGTACTCTGATATTTGACTAGTCCGGTCTAACACAACATTGGGTCTTGGTACGGGTTGAAATTCCTTAAGCCTTGATCTAACGGAAACGCTAACTCTTGGTAAGGGTTGCAAAGCCTTAAGCCATGAGTTAGTGGATGAACTGGTCTAGGGCGCGGAGTAAGTTCTTTGATTCTGACAGGATTTTCCCTAGCCTGTCACGTAGCGCTTCTGAACAATGGTTGTCATGTCCCCGATCCGAGATAGGATCGTACGGATGGGCCATGGTTCGAGGAGACGCACCATTCAGGTTGTGAGACCTTGAGACAAGCGTATCATGGCCCAACATGATGGTTAAGGACCTCAGTCAGCTGAGACTTAACTAGGATACGATGGAAACAAGGGTATAGAAGCTGGACAAGTGATTTGGGAGCTGGTCGAGTTCTGTATCGAGCTCGGTCAGCTAGATACAGCTGGAAACTATCTCACCTTGATTTAATCAGCTCACAGGAGCTGGAAAACTAGCTCACTCAGCTGGGGGCAGTTGCGGATTAGCTCATCTCATTGTGGTCGGGTCAGAGCGGTTACGGATGACCTGCTGGGTCGAGTGTAGGACGGTTCGATCCAGTACATCACAGATTGGATCAGGGTGTTGGAAAAGGCTCAGAAATGTGATCTAGGGCTCAGGAACCGATTGGGAAAGGGGAAGAAAGGGAAGAAAACCGCCAAGGGCGGTTATGGACGGTTGGGAAAAGGGGAAACTGCCCCTTTTGGATCTAAGGATTGGTAACTGCCTTCCAGGCGGTTATGGGCAGTTGGGGATCGATTTCTCCTTCTATTTTTCTTGGTTCCTGTCGAAAATATCATTCTCAGAAAACAGAAAACTCAGACAAACTTCCAGAGAGAAAAGAGAGACAAACCGACAGTTGGACGATCTGATCTATGGTGGTTTCCGGTCGATTCTGGTGAGAGTTGTCTGTGAGATTGAGAGAATGGATACTATACAGATAGAAAAGGATAAGGAGAAGAATAAGTAGAAGGATCAAGCCCCTGGAGACCGTACCCCTAAGGTGAAAGGTGTGGCCAAGGACCACCGAACATGGCCTGCGGATGATCCGTTGGTACATGGTTTGGTCTGGTTCGTTTGGTTACACCTATCTATGATTTCTTCTACTCTTTTCTTCATCTATTTCTTGTCGTGGTATTGGATGTTGATGTTTCAGATATGGAGGCACTGATCCTGTGCTCTGGCCGGATCAAAGAAGTCAAGAAAGTTCATGGTTTGGTCGGACTGTTCATAGTCTGGATCTATAAGATCTGGTTCGATTCATGGAATTATGTTTATGGGAATCTCTTAGTTGGGATTTATCATGAATTATCATGAATTTTAATTAGCATTTGGACCACTTTTGAATGTGGCCAGTTACAGCATTTTTAAGTGTTTTCGATGTTTAGAAGTGATCCAACCATGCAGTGTGATAGATTCTTTTGTTGATATCTAATCATATGTTTGTGTGTGTTGTGTATGTTGGATCCAGGATCAGGCTTGGACTGTGGTTAAGGGAAAATCACCGTGAGGACCTTGGCCATGGGAAGGTGTGTGGTGAATGGGTTGATCCTGTTAATTGTGTTATCTTAGTAGCCTATTGTGCAACTTGTGAATTTATGTGATTCGAGTGTGTAATCTATCTATGTTGAACGAATGAATGATGTTTGATTCTGACTTATCTATCTATGAAGTACTTATGTTGCCTTATTGACTCTGATTGTTTAAATATGTTCCAATGAACCTCAACTACTGATGATTACTTAGAAAAATATTGCACCTGAAATGGAATCAAACTGGTAGAGTTGTTTGGTAAAACTGCGATCTAGTTGGATTGAGGAATCCAGGATCGGGTCTTACAAGTTGGTATCAGAGAATTCTTGATTCTAGGATTTGTTTGGGTTATTGGTTCACCACATATCGGCTGTGTGACTCATGGTAAGTTGATTATTTACTAGATATGATTGCTTGAAATGTATAACCTTAGGATTGCTTTGAGGTTTGTGTGTTCTGTTATGAACTAAAATTTGTGTGTGTTTTGACTCTAAGGGTACTAAGAAGACTTAATCTGGGAGAGGAAAGGATGCGGCTGGAGCATCCGGAAACGTGGGACAGGATGGTGATGTTCAAACCATAGTGTTACCAGCTAAAACCATTCCGACCACAGTGTTACCGGCTCAAGTGGGGCTGGGTAACAATGAGACCGGACTTCCAGTGGATCCGACTTTTCCTCCTGAGGTTCGTGGGACTGCTGTGGATGATCAGCAGGAGTAAGTGCTGGAGAACGATGCTGGATCATCTAATGTAGGGAATGGTAGCGGCCAGAACATTGGTTCAAACAATGTCCGGGTTGCTGGTGCAGGAGAGGTAGTTGAGCCAACCATGAGAGACATACTGGAGGCTATGCAACTCATGGGAGCTCAGATGGTGAGCCTGACTCAGGCATTCACCCCATTGGTGAACTCGTCTATGGGAAAGGCCAATTGAAACAACCCAACCCGGAAATCTTTGCGAAGTCATAAGAGAAATTCTAAATAAAAATAATTTGGAAATCTTTCATTAAGTAACATCAGTAAACACTGCAGTTTTAATAATAAATCCGAGTCAATAACATAATCGTATGAAATACGGTTCGTAAAAATTCCCATGAAAATCTCATAACAATCCCAATACTGAATACCCCGTCCCGATGGTCTTCATCGTCCCGTGCTCCAGTCCAAACCACTTTTCGTCACCTGCATCACAAAAAGAGGAATGAGCATACAAAAGTACTCAGTGAGGACGCTCAATACCGCCCACTAAAATCCAATAATCAATCAATCAAATTCCCCCTTTCCAACCTAACAACCTAGCAGTCCCATTCTATCAACTTAGCATTCAGTTTTCCATCATTTCTTACTTAGCCATTTTTCCTATTAATTATCCATTTTCATGCATCAAAAGAAACAACCTAACATCCAGTTCTACCATTCATTTACTTTAACATTCTCTAACATTCCGACCCGAAGGTCCATCAACCTTTGGCCGAAGCCAACCTATGGCCGTAGCCAACCTGCAGTCGTAGCCGTACCTGGGACCAAAGCCAAACCTACGACCTGTCGGTCCATTACGGCCGTAGCCAAACCTCTGGCCGAAGCCAACCTACAACCCGAAGGTCCATAACGGCCGAAGCCCAACATACACGGCTGAAGCCCAAAAAATACGTTCCTTAACTTAATCACGTTCTTCTAATCCCGTACTTTTCTTATATTACTTCAATTCTCAATCCGTTTCTATAACATTTCCAATCTAACATTTTAATTCTTGTCAGATCAAATCTAATTGTTTCACATAAACATCTCAATTAAACATAACAGCATTTCACGCAATCTAACACGAAAATATCCTATGAACGTATGGACGTTCTTCGATCCTTGAGAACTATCTCGAAGAACGAAGAATGAACTTTCTATAAACAATTTCCATCACACAATTATCCTAAGAACATTATGAACAAACTTACCATGAACGAATTATATCCAAGAACAATTCGATCCTAAGGGATCAAACTAGGCAAAACAATATTTATTGGACTATCACAAATCACATCCTCACCTGAATTTATCTTAAAAGATCGAAGACTCTGAACTCAACTGCGTTTTCTGGCGAAGGTTCCTACGGTCCTCTTTGCTCGATCCTCTCTTTCCAAACTCTCTCTCTCTAGAACTGTGTTCTTGCTCTGACATCTCTCTAGGACTTTGCTTTGGGTTGTGTCCAAAACTAAGAGCTGGAGGTCCCTTTTATACTACTGTTGGACTTGCTCACCAAGCTAAGAATTAAGTGCAGTTTCCTTAGTCGGCTTGGTCGAAAATTTCCCTTAAAGGCTTGACCGATCTACAATTCTTTCCTTATATGACTCCCGCCAACCCGACCTTCCTTTCGTATAATCCCGACAATGATGACTAGTCAACTTGCCTTACTTGGAACCCACATTCTCGAAGGACCGAACTTTTCTTAATTTGCTCCACGGTCCTTCGATACCTTGCTTATACTCCGATTGTTTTATGATTAGTTATCGCCATTTAGTCTCAGTTAATAATATTTAGTTAGCGAAAAATCGAGTTCTTATTCCATTCTTGATGAATACAAGTGTTCCAACACTTAGAAATATTTTTCTCTCTTACAAAGAAACCTCTCCTCGATCTTAATCTTTAACTAATAAAATACTTCGGGAGCGGGTCGTTACAACTCTCCCCCACTCAAGTGGAATTCGTCCCCGAATCCGCACCCACCATCTGCTCATCCACTTGGGTCTCAAATAACTCTGGATAGTCAGCCCTCATCATGCTCGCGCGCTCTTTTGTTGTCTCACGTATCCTATCACGCTCCCATACAACTTCTACCCTAGAAACTCTCTTCCTCCTAATTTGCTCGTCTGGAATCCTTGTCACTTGTAATGGTTTATTATGAGTTGACAGACCAGGACTCAAATCTTCAGGTGGCTGTGAGACAATCAGTGTCGGATCCCTTACCACTTTCCACAGTTGAGACACATGAAACACATCATGGAATGTATGGAGCTCGTCAGGCAATTCCAAATGGTATGCCACTGGTCCAACCCGTTTGACGATCCTAAACGGTCCCATATACCTCGGCTGCAGCTTCCCCATCTTTTTCGTTCTGTCATTTCCCTTAAACGTCACTTTTTTTAAGTAAACCATCTCCCCCACTTGAAATTCCAGTTCCTTCCTCCACTTGCCTGCATAGCTCTTCTGCCGATCTTGGGCCTCCTTCATTTTCTCCTTCACAAACTTAATCATGTCTGTCGTTTCTTTTCATCCTTGGGGAGAGATCTCGGCCCTCCCCCACTTCAATCCAACACAAGGGGGTTTGACACGGACGGCCATACAAACCTTCGTACGGTGACATTCCAATACTTGAGTGGTAACTATTGTTGTACGCAAACTCAGCTAGTGGTAAATGCGTCTCCCATAGTTTACCCCAATCCACTACATAAGCCCGCAACAAATCCTCGAGGTACTAGATTGTCCGCTCCAATTGCCCATCCGTTTGCGGGTGATATGCCGTGCTCATGTGCACTTTGGTTCCCAGTGCTTTCTGGAATGCCAACCAGAAATTTGAGGTGGATCGTGGATCTCGATCTGACACGATGCTAACAAGAACACAATGAAGTTTCATAATCTCACTCATGTAGAGCTCAACACATTTATCCACACCATCTGACATCTGGAACGAAAGGAAGTGTACTGACTTAGTTAAGCGATCCACTATCACCCATATTGAATCCTTGCAGCCCTTAGTCTTTGGAAACCCGCACATGATGTCCATCGTGATCATATCTCATTTCCACTCAGGCATTGGTAAACTCTGCAATAAGCCACTCGGAACTTAATGTTCTTCTTTCACCAACTGACATGTCGGCACTTGGCTACCCATCCTGCTACATCCCTTTTCATCCCTGGCCAATGGTAGTACCACTTAAGGTCATGGTACATTTTCGTTGCCCCCGGATGTATGGAGAACTTAGATTGGTGTGCTTCCTTCAGTGCCTTCTCTCTTAACTTCTTGTCGTTTGGGACACATACTCGTCCATGGAAGATGATCGTCTTGTTTCTGGTCTTCCAATACCCCACAACACCATCTTCAATCATCTTAACCAGTGTTTCATCTTCCCTTTGAGCCAACCTTATTTGGGTCAGTAGGTCAGCTTGATTCGCCGCTTCCTCGCCTAGAAAAACGGACTCGTCTGCCAACACATTAACCCGTAGCATCCCCAGCATCGAAATCAACCCTTCCATCTCCTTCTCAGCCGAGACATTCGCCTTTCGGCGACTCAGTACATCAGCTACTAAGTTAGCCTTCCCTGGGTGATAAGCTATATCTTAGTCATAGTCTGCCACCATCTCCATCAATTTTCTCTGTCTTAGGTTCAACTCTGGTTGAGTGAAGATGTACTTATGGCTCTTATAGTCCGTAAACACTTGGACTTTTTCCCCATAAAGGTAAGACCGCCAAATCTTGAGTGCAAACACCACCGCTGTCATCTTCAAATCGTGAGTGGGATAATTCTCGTCGTGTTTCCTCAGTTGTCGAGATGCATAAGCAATCACACGTTCTTCTTTCATCAAGACGCAACCTATCCCCCTCTTTGATGCGTCTGTGAACACAACATATGTCACTCCTGGCTGATGTAGTACTAGCACTGGTGTACTCATTAATCTATCCTTCAAGCTCGTAAAACTCGCCTCGCATTCTGCAGTCCACTCATACTTCACATCCTTGCCCGTTAGCCGAGTTAATGGCTTAGCTAAGCTTGCAAATCCCTTCACACACCGACGATAGTAACCCGCTAACCCCAAGAAACTCCTGATTTCTGTAAGCATTCCCGGCCTCGGCCAATTTTCGATGGCCGCAACCTTTTTGGGATCCGCTGCAACTCCTTCTTCGGATACCACATGGCCTAATAACCCAATCTGCCTTTGCCAAAAACTTCACTTGCTTAGCTTAACAAACAGCCTATGTTCCCTCAGTTTCTCCATCACCACCCTGAGATGTCCCTCGTGTTCCTCTTGACTTTTCGAGAACACCAAAATGTCATAAATAAAGATGATTACAAACTTATCCAAGAACTTATGGAACACTCCGTTTATCAGCTTCATAAACACCGCTGGAGCATTTGTCAACCCGAATCGCATAACCACGAATTCAAAGTGGCCATACCTCATCCTGAATGCAGTCTTTCGAATGTCTTCTTCTGTGATAGGGATTTGATGATAACCCTATGCCAAGTTAATCTTCGAGAATCACGATGCTCCCTTGAGCTGATCCAATAACTCATCAATTCGAGGTAAGGGGTACTTATTCTTTATTGTCACTTGGTTCAGCCCTCGATAATCAATGCACAATCGGAAATTACCATCCTTTTTTTGAAGAACAATACCGGTGAACCCCACGGTGAGCTGCTCGGCCTAATGAATCCCTTCTCGATCAATTCCTCCAGTTGTTTTTTTAGCTCTGCCATTTCCATTGGAGCCATACTGTAAGGGGATTTGGAAATAAGTGCAGTTCCAGGATCCATCTCTATTGTAAACGGTTCATTCTGCGTTAGCGGTAATCCGGTGAGCTTTTGGAACACATCTTCAAATTCTTGTACCACAAGAATTTTGTCCAACAACACTTCCCGATCCGCACCAGCAACGGTGATATTTGCTATGAACGACTCGCATCCTTTCTCGACCATGCGTTCTGCTCTTAATGCCGATATTATCAGAATTCCAGTCTCCTTCTTCTTCCCTTGAAACACCAGCTTCACTTCCTTCTGAGTAAAGGTCACTCGACATTTCTCACAGTCCAACTTAGCTCGATAGTGTGCTAGCCAGTCCATCCCAAGAATTGCTTCATACCCCTTGATTGCTAGCACGATCAGATCGCCAGGCATGTCCACATAGCCTACTACAATTGACACATCTTGATAAATAGCATGCGACTTCAGTATCGCACCACCCGCCGCATGAACCATCCTGATGCTTTCTTCGAGACCATTCTTAGACGCCCAACCCGCAACCACTTCAGGACGCCCAAATGAATGCGACGCCCCGGAGTCAAACAAAGTGTGGATTTCAGTTCTCCCAATACTAAAAATTCCTACACAAACGTCATGCATTCCCTATGCTAAGCATTTCATTCAAACCATAATAAGATAATGTATGGGACAGAAATTACCATTGATCGGTTTTGCCTCATTCTCCACGCCCAGCATATGCACCCTTGGTGTTACATTCTGCCTCTTAGCTGGTGGTTGCTGATCCCCTTCCGAGCGTTCACCATGCGTACGAGCTTGTTGCGCATTCGCTGGTGCTCTGCAGTCCCGAGCCAGATATCCAGCAACACCACAACGGTAACAATTCCATGCGCCTCCATTAGGACAGTCCCGGATTTGATGGTCCATACTTCCTAATATGATCCTAGGATGTTACTCAGGATCAGATGGGATAGATCCTTGCATAAACGAATCAGAAACTCAAGTTTATCAAGGTATGTGGATCGATTGGTGACACAAAGAGATGCGGATGGACTCCTTGATACTCCTAGGATCTAGATCAGATATGACACACCAAACTAGAACCCTTAGAAGCCGGATATAACTCACCAGCAAGCTCTTACACTCGACAAAGAAGAGAGAAAGAGTAGACAAAAGGTTTAGATAAAAGACTGCCTGATTCAGAATGAGAGTTTACAAGAGTTTAAATAGAGAAACCAAGGAATATGCCTTAGGTTTCGAGAAATAACATAACATAGAAACTATAGTCTAAAACATAACATAAGATAAATAGATAGAGTAGTCTCCTTAGGCTTGGACCGATATTAGCGCCTAGGTGATGTGTGAAGTAGCTTGTGGCCTCGTTAAAAACCTTCCTCCGGAAAACCTCTTTGGGACAAAACCAAGAGCAAGGAAAAGAGCACACACAAGTACTTGCCTCAGTACTAACTCAGCTAGATGAGGAGATAGCTTGAATGGTGATCAAGGTATCTCGGATCATCAAGCTTTGTCCAAGACCTTCTTCTTGTTTCCATACAAGTCTAAGTAATCCTCCAATGGCTCCATTTAGTTTCTTAGTTCTAGAACGAGTCATGGGACCTTCTGGAATGGCTAAGGCATCATCACTAGCTGGTTGGTCCATGGTTGCATTCCTGGTTACATCCTCTTCATTGTTGCACTGGTCCATGATCACATCACTTCCACACTTGAAGCATCCACCAGTACCCTGACGATACACACCGCGATGCATCTTACCACACGTTTCATATGTAGGCACAGCTGCGCCAACCGCCTGGTTCTCAATTTGCTTAGGCCTCGACGACACATGGTTCCTCCGTGAACGCTCATGCCTTTCAATCTCCTCCATTCCACTCTCTACCAAAGCTTCTTTCTCAACCAATTCCCCAACGGTCTGATAATCTCTGCTCACCATCGTGGTCATAAGTTCAGGCTTCATCCCGCGCATGAACCTTTCAATTTGACGCTGCTCATCATCCATCTCTCGTCCAGCATATCTTTTGAGCCGGTTAAACTCCTGCTCATAGTCACGCACCGATTTTGTGCCTTGACGAAGCTCAAGGAATGCGGTCTCCAACTTAATATGAGCCTTGGTTGGAAAATATTTTCTCGTGAATTCCTCCTTAAACGACTCCCAATCGTGCACCCTTGTCGGGTCTCTATGAATCACTCCTTGCCACCACTGATATGCATCACCAACAAGGAAAAAGACTGCAAGGTCTCTTTTGTGCTCATCTGGGCAATGCAGCGACGGAAAGTTACGCTCCAACCGACTCCTCCATTCGTCTGCTTCTATCGGCTTACACCCACCAGTAAATTGTCTCACCCATCAGCTCCAAATAGCTTGGCGCCCGCGGTCGTCCTTGCTGCACCCCATTTGCCCCCTCTCCCTCCTGAACCAAGGCTGCAACCGGAAGTTGAAGACGCTGAAACATCTGCGTAAAGAATGCCTGCATCATCGGCATCATGTTGGCCATTGCCCCATCCATTGGAGGAACACCCGGGGTGGGGTGGTATCTCGTCATTTGTCGCACCCCTTGCAACACCATCGACCCCCGCAGCACCAGTTCCATCGGTCCCACCATTTTCCACGTTCACATTCTCTTCATAAACATCCCTCACGTTTCTCCTAGTGTTAGCCATCTGCATCGACACTTAAGTTAGCTCACACTAACACCTATTCATCCAGAAATTCTCTTAGCCATTACACTAAGAAATCTAATCATAACGCACATTCATAACAAACATTCACAAAATCGTAAACACTTATCCTTCGCGCGGGAGTTAGACAATCGGTACGTTCCACCTATTCCCACAAATCCCAATTTCGAAAAAAAACGACCAGACAGGATGGGGCTGACTGGTCAACCCCGCACTGATACCAAATTAAAACACCGCAACCCAGAAATCTTTGCAAAGTCGTAAGAGAAATTCTAAGTAAAAATAATTTGGAAATCTTTCATTAAGTAACATAAGTAAACACTGCAGTTTTAATAATAAATCCGAGTCAATATATCATAATCATATGAAATACGGTTCGTAAAAATTTCCATGAAAATCCCATAACAATCCCGATACTGAATACCCCGTTCCGATGGTCTTCATCGTCCCGCGCTCCAGTCCAACCCACTACTCGTCACCTGCATCACAAAAGGAGGCATGAGCATAAAAAAGTACTCAGTGAGGACGCTCAATACCACCCACAACAGTCCAACAATCAATCAATCAAATTCCCCCTTTCCAACCTAACAACCTAGCAGTCCCATTCTATCAAGATGATGAATGGTATCTTCCAGGAGTAGTTGGATGACTTTGTAATTATCTTTATAGATGATATACGCGTGTACTCGAAGACCAAGGAAGACAATGAGAGGCATCTTCGGGCAGTACTGGGACGCTTAAGGGAGCAGAAGCTCTTCGCGAAGTTGAGCAAGTGTAGCTTCTGGCAGAAAAGAATTGGTTTCCTTGGACACACGGTGTCTGATCAAGGAGTGTCTGTTGATCAAGAAAAGATCAAATGTATAAGGGAATGGCCTCAGCCAAAGAATGCTACAGAGGTACGAAGCTTCTTGGGATTGGCCGGCTATTACCGGAAATTTGTCAAGGGGTTCTCGAGCATAGCTCAGCCCATGACTAAGTTGACAGGCAAGGAAGTGAAGTTCGCATGGTATGAGAAGTGTGAGAGGAGTTTCTCATCACTCAAGGACATGTTGACTAGTGCACCAGTCCTGGTATTGCCTGAGGCGGATCAACCTTATGTGGTGTATACTGATGCATCAATCACTGGACTTGGATGTGTCCTGGCACAGCATGGGAAGGTAATAGCCTATGCTTCTCGACAATTGAGGAAGCATGAGGGAAATTATCCGACCCATGACCTGGAAATGGCAGCTGTGGTGTTTGCCATGAAGATATGGAGATAATATATGTATGGAGCCAAAGTGCAGATACTTACAGACTATAAAAGTCTAAAGTATATATTCACTCAGCCTGAGTTAAACTTGAGGTAGAGGATATGGATGGAGTTTGTTGTGGATTATGATCTGGACATAGATTATCATCCAGGAAAGACTAACCTAGTGGCGGATGCCTTGAGCCGCAGGAGAGCGGAGGTATCGGCCGAGAGGGAGGCTGCTTAATTGGAAGAGATGGTTTGGTCACTGCACCTCAATACATTGGTTGGACAGGATGAGCCATTGGGATTGTAGGCAGTGGATCAGGCCGATCTACTCACCAGGATTCGTCAAGCTCAGGGCTTGGACGAGAACCTTAAGAAGGTTGCTTCCAACGGCAAGACTGAGTACCAAACGGCGAGTAATGGTACCATCTTGGTCTAGAAGGATTAGTGTTCCTAACAATCAGGAACTGAAGGAAGAGATTATGAGGCAGGCTCATAAGTCTAAGTTCTCGGTCCATCCGGGATTGAACAAGATGTATAGATACCTGAAGAGGTATTACCATTGGGTAAGATTGAAATCTGATGTTGCTGAGTGGGTGGCTAAGTGTCCAACTTGCCAGCTTGCGAAAGCAGAGCATCAGGTTCCCAGTGGTCTACTTCAGAACTTACCTATACCAGAGTGGAAGTGGGATCACATCACAATGGACTTTGTAACTGGTTTCCCCACGACCAGGAACCGGAAGGACGCGATATGGGTTGTAGTTGATCGTTTGACCAAGTCGGCACATTTCCTAGCCATTCGGAAAGGGAATGGTGTTGATCAGATTGTGAGATTATACATTGATGAGATAGTGCGGTTGCATGGTGTTCCAGCAAGCATTGTCTCGGATAGAGATTCAAGGTTTACATCTTACTTCTGGCAGGCTTTCCAAAAAGCCTTGGGAATCAGAGTAAACATGAGTACAACCTATCATCCTCAGACGGATGGAAAGTCCGAGAGGACAATCCATACCTAGAAGGATATGCTAAGGGCATGTGTTTTAGACTGGGGAAAGTCTTGGGAGAAACACTTACCTTTGGTAGAATTTGCATACAACAACAGCTTCCATACAAGCATTGGTATGTCGCCATATGAGGCTTTGTATGGTAGGCCTTGTAGGACACCTCTATGCTGGACCCAAATGGGGGAGCGTAGTATGTTGGGTCCTGAGATTGTGGAAGAAACCAATGAGAAGTCATAATTAAACATATATTATAAAAACAAAAACTAAGACATTATTTATTTATAAAACCGTATGTTCTTATAGTACGGTTGTATTATAACTTTGTTTTTATATACTGTCCTAAGACGCCTATTATGGCGTATTAGATGGCGTCAAGCTATAAGCGCCATGTCTTAGACGCCTACTAATATGGTAGAAAGGATAAAACCATAATAATTGTCCTACTAAGCGTTTTTGCTGTGTCCCGAAAAACAATTTTTGCTTCATTCATATTGCTGGACAGCTCATAATGTTCATATCGATCTATTATGCGTTTCTGCATTTAGTATTGGATAGACCTCATACAATAATTGTCCTAGCTCTACCGTATCTTTTGTTTCATTTCTTCTGGAACAATCACAAACACTTTTTTTGATTATGGTTCTACTACCAGAAATGAAATGCGTAATCTTTGCATTCAATGTGTATTCCTAAATAATTTCATTGTTTCAATTATTCAACCATTTCATTTTACCAAGTTCAATGTTAGCCAGATTAGTCAATATTTATATGTTTCGATGCAACAACAAGATGTTATCAAGAAGGCAAAAAAATGCGAATATAGTCGAATGGTAAAATTTCTCTTTGCCAAGGAGAAGACGCGGGTTCGATTCCCGCTATCCGCCCAAATAGAAATTGATTCAAAAAGATAAAAGATTCGGTATAGTTGACCGGGAAATATAGTAATTTTTGCCTCGCATCCCAAAAGATAAGTATTAATTAATTAGTAGGCGTCTATGACGATATATATATATATGTACGTATATATAGTTATGTGTAGGGACTATGTGAGGGGTGTGAGTTCGGAGATGTCTGAGCTTCGACGCTACGATGAGGGCGTGAGTTCAGAGACGTTTGAACTTCGATGCTACTGTGTAGGGCGTGGTGCAGAGACGTTTGCATTCGACGCTACAATGGCGGGGGTACAGAGACAGAGTATACTAGCGCCGCAAAGTATGTATATCCCTATAAGAAAATGTGGGATGCATGCACTAGCTATATGCTATCCTCGCATTGTTTGTTTTTTGTGATGCTCTAGGCGTCGTGTTTGTTCATGTTAGAGCTAAATTTCCATAGTGAGAGTTCTATTACTCATGTCAGTGGTTTGCGTGTCTAGCATCTCATACCTCGCTGAGTGACTCCCCTGTTACTCACCTCTTTCTTTCCCCCTCTTTCAGGTGAGACTAGCGAGAAGGAGCAATCCTATCGGACTGGTGCTTTTGGACTGTTTTCCTTCGCCTTATTTTCAGACTTCTATTTTATTATAATATTTATTTGCTTTTATTTTATCTTTCGGATTTATGGTGTTTCGAGCTTATTTATGGGAATTTAATAAATGGAGATTTAAGAGTTTATTATTTATTTTATTATTTCGTAAAATACGGTTATTACAAATCAATTGGTGACAGCTTCTCTGTAGGAGTGTTGTTAAAGGGTGAAGTCTTGGGTTCGAGTAACGCTAAGCGCACCGATAACCCACTTGTGTGCCGAGGCCTATGGGTGAATTCAGGCAGGTTGTATCACAGGGGAGGGGTTAGGGTCGATGAGTTGCAGTGCCAGCTGGGTCCCACGGGACGGGTTGTTACATAAAAGTCGACTTTTATGTAACGGCCTACCCCGTTGAACCGAGGGATCAGCCGGCCCTGCAGTGCACCGATCCTAACCCCTCCCCCGTGATACAACCTCCCAAATTCATCCATAGGCCTCAGCTCACAAGTAGGTTATTGGTGTGCTTGTGTTATTCGAACCCAAGACCTCGCCATTTAACATCACTCCTACAAAAAAGTTGTCACCAATTGAACTGCAGGGCCGGCTGATCCCTGATTCGACCGGGTAGGCCGTTACATTGTCATTCTGGAAGTTGGCTAGTACGTTAAAAACACTCAAACATATTGTTGCTTCCCTGCAGTGTACGAAAAGGTTAATAGAGTTGTCAATTTTAAGATCAAACATTAACATATCCCCCCCCCCCCCTCACACACACACACACACGAATGTTGTGAAGTTATTAATACATGTGAATCCGTAAGTTGACCATTACACGTTGCTTTGTTGAAAGTGGTTTTTATGCCCCTAACTTCACTAAGGACATCTGCATTAAAACAGGGGGAAGGACTTTTAAAAGGAGATGTCGGAAAAGTATCCAAGGACTCTGACACCCCCAATCTGGTCTAAATACAAGTTGACTCGACCGGTCGTGCAACAATCAAACAAAACAAGCACAACCAATCACTAGTAAATTAAACCAAAACGAGAAGCCATAATGTGTACATAAATGATTAACCCGAAGTTCCCGGAAAATATCCAGGTACCTTAGGCCAATCGCCTAAGTACACATATCCTATTAGGTACAACCCAAGGCTTTTCAACCCATACCCAATAGTTAGTTCATCCGGACGAGGAGTAATATCATATGGAACTCATACTTAAAGAAACATTCTTTAATATATTATATAATATTCTTTTAAAAGCATTTTACAAAATGTTATAGGTTAACCTTAAGGTTTTCGGTCAACAAACTTTATACATAGATATATCCAAACTACTTTGAAGGGATAATAAAACTACCTCTGGCTAATGTTGTTCCTTCCCGTCCTAGAGTAAAGGTCTCCCGCTACTGGTTACCTGCAACACAAATGGGTCATGAGTAACTAGTTTACTCAGTGAGTCTATTCCCGCACCCCAACACATATCAATAGTATCCCGAGCAATCGACACTATTTGAATGCAGAGGAAATATATTCCTTTAATATTGTATATATATATAAGGGCTATCATTCTATCGATGTGAATCATATCTTAAACATCACCTCCATGTCACCCGCTATTCACTCTTATAGAAATAAAATATATATACTAGACCCGATAAACCACAAAGGCTAACCGAGCCTAGTGAGTTAGAATTGCCATCATCCTCGAACGTCCTTATGAACATTCGAGACTGCATCGTCATGAAGTACACGGCCTCCAGGGTGCTGCCCTATCATCGTGTCTTCATGACCTTGTTCCATTCGCAGGACCGATTCACGGTAATGCGGGGACTTTAGGGAGAGTGAATATGATAAGACTTAACATGATTTATACTCATATACTTAATAATATACTTATATATTAGTACTTGAGAACAAGTACTAAGACTCGGGATAAACCTCAAATAATAATTCATATTATTTCTTAAGTTTTTATAATATGTAAACACTCGCAATTTAATATAGTTCAAGAGACTTACTTATGTATCACCCATAATCATTTATTTTACTCAAGCAACCCTCATTCATAACTCATCAGTCATATATCTAGACTCACATTTGAATCCATGAGATTGGCTAAGGAAGACTAGACTCGAGCTCACTAAACATTCTCCACTTTTGGATTACTCTCGGTTCAGAACCACCACAAGGATCCGGCTGATCCGACCACTCTCATTGACCATCTGAATAAAAAACAAAACAGTTGGACATAAGGTTCATCAGTTTGGTCCAGAAGAAAATCAACTCAGTTCATAACATTTCAGTTCAGTTATCTCATAACAGTTTGGTTCCAGACAGGTTCAGAACAAGTTCAGTTCGGTTCAAGCTATAACAACTTAAATCGGTTAATAACAGCTCAGCTCATGCTCAGTTAAGTATGGTTCTAATCATTTCACAACAGCTTAGCTCGGTTCTACTCAGACCAGATCAGTTCAATACAATTTCAGACCATATGCATCTCGGCTCAGACAAGTTCAAAACAAGATCAAATCTGCCCGGTTCAGAACATCACTAATCCGACAGTTTGTTTCAAGCTAAACAACTTAAATCAATTCAGTTCAAGCTCGGTTATACTCGTCCTAGATCAGATCAGCTAGGTTCAGAAAAGTTGGATTCAGGACAAGATCATTTCATTCAGCTTAGGTCTAAACAGTTCACATCAGTTTAGCTAGTGATTTAAAGTAATTAATTTAAACCGAAACAACAACTTAGACAAGTGATTCGACCAAGACCCTAGCTAAACATGATCCAATTCTGATCAGATATTTACTGAGGCAACGAGATGAAGCTTACACAAAATCCAAACGGTTAGATGATCACAAATGGTTATCTTCTTCAAGAATAGCTCACCGCTGGACTGTTTTCAAAGAGACATTAAGCTTCGGTTCAGATCAGACACAGAACAAGAGCTAGGTTTTATCTATCTCACCTTCTGATCTTCCACACAGTAACAGACTGAACTAAGGCGGTGAAGAAAAATTAACCAAGGTGTTTTCTGAATTTTATCTGATTTTTCTCTAAGTTTTTCTCTATGATTTTTTTCTGAACTTTTGCTCTGTTTTTTTCTTGTGGTTATGGACGACCAAACAGCTCAAGGAAGGAGATAAATAAGACCTGAGGGTACTTCAGATGTGGGTTTACTCAGAACAAAGTCAGGTAGTGCACAGACAGGTGTGGAGAGCTGCTTCACCACTTTGCAGCCACAATGTAGCTCACACTTTCCTTTCCTTGAAGAAATCTTCTCAGCCTCATTATTTTAATTTACTAAGCAGGCAAGCAAGCACACAGTTGCATGTCATGTGACTATTACTGAGGAAGCAAGCATGCTAGAAGGTGCAAGGTATGTGACGGTTCAGGAATAATTTTATGAGTTTTTTCGATATTTTTCAGACAGTTTTGAACTAAATGTTTCTCATCTTTGAATCTCGTCCTTCTTTCGACTATGCTTGTCCAGCTTAATAAAACTCGACCATAATAGTTAACACTCGACAAGAATTCTCAATGGGAGGCCTTTCAACCACACGACACTCCGGTCGAGACATTAATTCACCGGGTCGATTTTATTTTTAAATCTGATCGTCCAATCTCCTAACTGATCTTACTGAATTTCTTGACCAAAATTATATCTGCTCAGGAGGGTTATTACATTCTTTCCCCCTCAAAAGAATTAGTCCCCGAATTCTAAAAACATAGCTTTACACACTTTACTGGACAATGGAGTCTCTGAACTTATACTCATCTGCTTGCGTCAAAACAACTTATGGTTGGTTCCCCAGATATTCGAACTTACAAAAAATTTCAGATTCTCCAATCTTTTAATATGGTGCTCACCTATCCGCAAAGGATCTTTAGGATAGGCCAAATTGAGTTGCCAGTTTTTGGGTTTCAGTAGTACTATTGAATCCGATATAAGCTTAGGCAACATCGCCTCATAGATTTTCAAAGGTATGTCTGAAAGAAGCTCTGGTCAATAGTTAACCTTTCCAAATCTGATAAACTCACTACTCGCTACAGATCAATATAACAGATCACAAACGTTCCCTAACTGTTACAAACAATCCTTTCTTTTTTGAGCAAACACTTTAAAGAAGAAATAAATGCGTTACTGCAACACAACTCTCTTTACTGCGGTTTACATACTTCTTCTGACAGCCTTGAGTTTATTAATACCATCAATCTGAAATCTTCCTATCTGCCTTTCTCTTATATCAACAACATAAAATGTGGAACGTTAGGTGATGTGCCATACGTGAAGGTAACATCTCGGGCCTGGTAATGTCAACTTGATTAACCGTGCAACAAATCCAACAAGAACATGCACGATCAATCACTCTAACATGATCCGAACCAAGGGTGCTACTCTAAAATACACACACTCACCCATTCCCAGAATAAATTCCCTTAAGCTTCTATACACCTCTAATCTATCTGAGACCCTCTTGATAATCTCTTGAACAACTCAATCTCTTTGATGTTTCCCATTGCCAAGTCTAGTTCCATTTCTTTCTTAATTATCTATTCTGTCCAGCAACTAATGATCCAAAAAATCCGTCTATTCAAGCTTTATTCACCAATTGAGTAGTCTTGTATGTCGACTCTCGACTTTCTGTAATTATACATCCTCTGATATCTTAACAACCTTGGCATTTCCATTTTTGTTATGGTCATACCTTTTCTTTCATTCATCAATCTTCCTCGGGGTTCACTTAACATCTCTTTTCCAATCAGCATGCTTAACTTCAGGTAGGACTTGGTTTCCTTCTCCCACGTTTCCTCTTACAGAATTTGTACATCTCACAGTTCTCATATTATTCTCTGAAATTCTCCTTAATAAATTCCTTCCATGTTTTCCTTAAGTTCCCATTCTTCAGCTAGTTCCTCAGATATAAACGAGTAAGTCATCTTGATTACTACTTGCAATCTTGAAGACTCTTCACTCTCTCCTTATAAGGGCAGCCAAATTCTTCTTCATGATTCTTGAGATCTTTCTCAATATCGACATGGAATTTCCTCTCCTCTAAGATTAAACAACTGCATTTGCTTTTCGTAGGCTTCTTTGATCATTGAACACTTGCATCCTTTCTCCATACTGAAATGGTTTCAAAATTTGATCTGCAACCAACTCCAGCTCGTGCATCCGATAATTTATCTTATCCTTATTGAGCTCTCTTGATGCATAGAAGATTACCATATCGTCTTTCATCAGCATTCACCTAATCCAACACAAGATACGTCCATGAAATAGTATGTGGCTGGTTAGGATCATGCAAATCTAAAATATGTGTAGATGTAGATACTTCCTCTAACTGATTGCCTACTTCATCAATCATTTTACTCCATTCCAAGGTAACACCATTCTCAGTCGATCAGCTCAGCAGTTGATATGGTTTCTAACTCTTGAAAAACCTTCTGATGGTAACTGGCCAATCCAAATAACTTTGAATCTCAATAACAGAGATTGGACAAGACCATTCTGTAATAGTAGCGCTCTTTTCTAAATCTGCATAAACTCTTTATTCTAATACTCACTGTCTTAATAATCTAACTTCCAATTACTAGCAGCAACATTTACTAAATCTTGAAGCATCCATCGAACGTCCTTGAAATAAAACTGCACCTTGCGACCGATCTTAACCACTCTTCAATTCTAGAACTTGATACTTGACCTTGATGGTCATGTCCTTGAATTAACTATAGTCAAACATAACCGCAAACCCTAGTTCTTCTTCTTTACCACTTACATGGGTGCTCCACAGAGAAAAGAGCAAGGTCGAACGAAACCTTTCTCCAAACAAATCTTCAAATTGCTACTTTAACTCAGCCAGAACCACTTGGCAAGATACCAAAGCTATTGCAGTGAATCCAGGTTCAGCACATATACTGAACGGGTTACTTCTAGATGTCGACAATCCTTCCAGCGCCTAAATAAATCTTTGAATTCTCTGATTATCGTATGGTCCTCTATACTCTGCTCATTTTGATCTTCTACTTTCCCAATAATCAGAATAATGAAATACACTACTTCACCTCTTCCCAAAAGGAATTCAACTCTCCAGACTGAAATGAGTGATGCTCCAACACTTAGTAGAATAACATTGTAGCCAACGGTGACTAGTCTTCTCCTAAAGACTTCTTTCCTTAAAAACTTCCTAATTGAGCTTGGTGACTAGATAGCCAATCTCACTCTAGATAGAAACAAACCGCTCTAATGGAAGTACTAAGGAATGTGGATGGCATACGAAGGCATACCATAATTCTAAATGGCAGCCAGTACTTTCACGAATAAGAACGGTATACTTGAATTCACCAAAGTGAATCCTCCTTAAAACTATGACACTAATTGGGAACTACAACTCTGTGTTGTTCCCGATTCAAACACAATATGGGCGGAAAATTCTGTCCATATGCAAGGTCTCTCTTATGACACCTTGATCACACTTTCACTTATTTATTCAATCATTCATAATTTATTTTTTATTTTTTATTATTATTTTTATATTTATTTATTTTTAAAGCACGCGACACACAATGGAATAAGAAGCAAACCTGTGATTGGACCTTTCAGGCATTTTGACGGTCCAAGAAATTCTAAAATGTAGGCTCTACCCAAATAGCCTAACACTTGGTCGGGACTAATTATAGAAAAACGCCAACAAGTTCAACAACTGGTACCCTAGGTATAGGTAATAGGCATCGGGTAACTTCATGGGGAAGAGTAGAAAAACATCCTTACTCTTTAGAGAAATGACCAAAGTGCAAATGACGTAAATGACCTAGGATTTTATCCACTCTTAAATAATCACGATCATAATGTCCTTGCTAGCCACAACCACAACAACTCAGGGTCCTCGGTCTTGATCTGATGAAACGTCCAACCAAAATAATCACCATCGACTTCCTTGATTCCTTACCTGAAACTGACCTTCGATCTGAACCTGATAGCCATTAAACTGTCTAAATGGCACGAAGAATCTTCCTTGGCAGTAACAGCTCTCTTAACATACACATCATACTCTACCATCTCCTTAAAGCTCTTAAGCACTACAATCTTTAGTTGCTCTAATTGTTTGGGATAATTCCCAAAGAACGTCCTTATGATCTTTGGCTCATCCTCCAAACCAAAATGGGTGAATCAGATTCACTCAACCTCAACCTTCTGGCGGAAACATCTCACTGTGCTAACTCCATAAGTGGAATCTCCAATCGGTCTCATGCTTTGGGTAGAAAACACTCCATCTTGAACTCTTAAGAGAAATTTGTCTAACTTGGACTAACATTCCCAAAATAATGCTTGACGCTTAACGACTAACTCCCTGCTTCCTTCTTGATATTGTCTTCTTCCATATCCTTCTTGTAAACCTCGCAACAATGGGACATGTCAGTCGTCTGCTCCCAGTGTTGCATTTGAAATCTTCCTCAATCCAAAGTCTCCATCGAATGGTTTAGTCCTTCCTCAGTATCTTGTGGTCCCAACTTCTTTATCCTCTTCACAAACTTGAAGATTTCTTGTTGCAGTGGAGTGGTGCTGGTGCGTCCATCATCTTGTATTATACTCAAACTATCTCCTCCACCACGCTAAGCTTGAAACAAATGCTGAATCAATCATGTTTGTATGGCTCTCGTTTTAGTATGTCTCAGCATAAGATGGAAAAACTTGAGCAACCGGAAGAAATAGTCCATCTTGGTGATCATGAGCAGTCAAATCGCCCTAAACCAGATTATTCCAAACAACGCCGCCTTGACATCGATAACACATGAATCCGGTGATGCATTCAGTGGGTATAAGCTGTCCAATATATACCTCTTTGAAATACATCCATACTAGAACCCAAAATCATGACAGGAAAAGCATGACGATACCAAACCCAAGCGTGAGTAGTTCAATATCGGAAAATACTATCGACTCCGTTGAGCTTGTCTTGGTGCATCTTCTATGAAAGAACACAGTAAGGTAACTACCCATGACTATCTATCCTAAGATGAAGGAACCAGCCAGCATATCCTAGTTATCCTTGCGACTCATTTTGACTAAAAAAAAAACTTTTGAAACAAGTCCCACTAAAGCATCGTATAACCATGCTCTGATACCACCTTTGTGACACCCCCGATCTGGTCTAAGTACAAGTTGACTCGACCGGTCGTGTAACAATCAAACAAGAACATGCACAACCAATCACTAGTAACTTAAACCAAAACGAGAAGCCACAATGTGTACATAAATGATTAACCCAAAGTTCCTGGAACAGATCTAGGTACCTTAGGCCAATCGCCTAAGTACACATATCCTATTAGGTACAACCCAAGGCTTTTCAACCCGACTGAGTAATACCCAATAGTTAGTTTGTCCGGACAAGGACTAATATCATATGGAACTCGTACTTAAAGAAACATTCTTTAATACATTTTATAATATTTTTTCAAAAGCATCTTACAAAATGTTATAGATTAACCTCGAGCTTTTCGGTCAACAAACTTTATACATAAGATATATCAAAACTACTTTACAGGGATAATAAAACTACCTCTGGCTAATGTTGTTCTTTCCCGTCCTAGAGTAAAGGTCTCCCGCTACTGGTTACCTGCATCACAAATGAGTCATGAGTAACTAGTTTACTCAGTGAGTCTATTCCCGCACCCCAACACATATCAATAGTATCCCGAGCAATCGACACCATTTGAATGCAGAGAAAATATATTCCTTAATTATTGTATATATATATATATATATAAGGCTTATCATTCCATCGATGTGAATCATATCTTAAACATCACCTCTATGTCACCCGCTATTCACTCATATATAAATACAATATATATACTAGATCCGATAAACCACAAAGGCTAACCATGCCTAGTGAGTTAGCATTACCATCATCCTCGAACGTCCTTATCAACATTTGAGACTGCATTGTCATGCAGTAAACGGCCTCCAGGGTGTTACCCCATCATCGTGTCTTCATGACATTGTTTCATTCGCAAGACAAAGTCACGGTAATGTGGGGACTTTAGGGAGAGTAAATATGATAAGACTTCACATGATTCATACTCATATACTTAATAATATACTTATATATTAGTACTTGAGAACAAGTACTAAGGCTCGGGATAAAACTCAAATAATAATTCATAATATTGCTTAAGTGTTTATAATATGTAAACACTCGCAGTTTAATATAGTTCAAAAGACTTACTTATGTATCACCCATAATCATTTATTTTACTCAAGCAACCCTCATTCATAACTAATCAGTGATCTATCTAGACTCACATTTGAATCCATGAGATTGGCTAAGGAAGACTAGACTCGAGCTCACTAAACATTCTCCACTTCCAGATTACTCTCGGTTCAAAACCACCATAAGGATACGGCTGATCCGACCACTCTCATTGACCATCTAAATTAAAAACAGAACAATTGGACATAAGGTTCATCAGTTTGGTTCCAGAAGAAAATCAACTCAGTTCATAACATTTCAGTTCAGTTCTCTCATAACAGTTTGGTTCCAGACAGGTTCAGAACAAGTTCAGTTCGGTTCAAGCTATAACAACTTAAATCGGTTTATAACAGCTCAGCTCATGCTCAGTTAAGCATGGTTCTAATCAGTTCACAACAGCTTAGCTCGTTTCTACTCAGAACAGATCAGTTCAGGACAATTTCAGACCATAGGCAGCTCGGCTCGGACCAGTTCAAAACTAGATCAAATCTGCCCGGTTCAAAACATCACTAATCCGACAGTTTGGTTCAAGCTAAACAACTTAAATAAATTAAGGTAAAGCTCGGTTCCACTCATCATATATCAGATCAGCTAGGTTCTGAAAAGTTGGATTCATGACAAGATCATTTCAGTTGAGCTTGGGTCTAAACAGTTCACATCAGTTTAGCTAGTGGTTTGAAGAAATTAATTTAAACCGAAACTAAACAAACTTAACCAAAACAACAACTTAGACAAGTGATTCGACCAAGACCCTAGCTAAACATGATCCAGTTCTGATCAGATACTGACAGAGGCAAGGAGATTAAGCTTACCCAAAATCCAAACGGTTAGATGATCACAGATGGTTATCTTCTTCAAGAATAGCTCACCGCTAGACTTTTTTCAAAGAGACATTAAGCTTCGGTTCAGATCAGAAACAGAACAAGAGCTAGGTTTTATCTATCTCAACTCCTGATCTTCCACACAGCAACAGACTGAACTAAGGCGGTGAAGAAAAATTAACCAAGGTGTTTTCTGAATTTTATCTGATTTTTCTCTAAGTTTTTCTCTCTGATTTTTTTTTCTGAACTTTTGCTCTGTTTTTTTCTTGTGGTTATGGACGACCAAACAGCTCAAGAAAGGAGATAAATAAGACATGAGGTTACTTCAGCTGTGGGTTTACTCAGAACAAAGTCAGGCTGTGCACAGAAAGGTGGAGAGCTGCTTCACCACTTTGCAGCCACAAAGTAGCTCACGCTTTCCTTTCCTTGAAGAAATCTTCCCAGCCTCATTATTTATTTTAATTTACTAATCAGGCAAGCAAGCAAGCACACAGGTGCATGTCATGTGACTTAATTACTGAGGAAGCAAGTAGGCTAGAAGGTGCAAGGCATGTGACGATTCAGGAATAATTTTATGAGTTTTTATCGATATTTTTCGGACAAATTTGAACTAAATGTTTCTCATCCTGAGGAGAAGATTGTAAGTGAATGGTCCTGAGGCCAACATCTAATTTAAAGGGAAACAGATATATGGCCTCCTGCATTAATCAGATCACAAAACCTAACCCAAATTGTTTTTTAAAAAAAACTCCACGAAAAAGCTGGTTTCAAAAGTCAATTGAAAATGTCATGTGTCATCTCAAGCCCTATGCGAAGATAAATTATTTTATTGGTATAAGATATAATGTCTGAAGAATAATTAAAGGTAGTGGTTTATAGAAGAAATTTTTGTATGAATGTTCTTTTTATTTTTTTCAATCAAAAAC